>APFE031752158.1:2043-30360 GCA_000404065.3 Pinus taeda | reverse complement strand
GTTGGAACTACTCCACCTACATGCGGACTCTTAGTTAGAACATGCAACTACATGCAACTGCATGCGGACTACATGCAACTGCATGCGGACTCTTAGTTAGAGCATGCAACTACATGCAACTGCATGCATACTCTTAGTTAGAGCATGGGATTTCATGCAAGATTCCTTTTGCATGACTTACTCCTTGATTTGCTCCTTCTTTAACTCCGCAACTGACTAGTTATCTCCGGAACTTGTTGTAAGTGTTGAGTCTTCTCATTGATCACCACTATAGTTCATTACCTTGGGATCTTCACCCACTATAGTTCATTACCTTGGGATCTTCACCTAGTAATGCTATATAATGAGCATTGTAACATATTTTCTAATGAATCATTCTTTTCTTCTTTCAATTTTCTTTTAATGTTTTTGCTCTGCAACGCTGTGTGTTCAACCTTTACTAGCTAGATTCATCTGTGCAGGTTTTCTAACACATTTACAAAATGTAGCAAAATGCGATTTGAAATCTGAACACTTTCATTACAAATTGAGATTCGGCATGACGATAATTTTATGCTGTCGAGAAATTCATGTCGCTTGGAATAATAGATTTAAATTTCAGTGTTAGCTCAGTTGTCAAAGTCTTCGCTCAAACGTAAAAAATGGGCAATATCAGGGTCAGATAAAAGCTGTTATTGATGTCCACAGAGGAAAAGTCATTTCAACTTCAATTGTTTAATGAAATCTAAAGTAACTATCGTGACATCATAATACAAATAATATTTTATTCGGGCGGAATTTATTAAATTCAGTCAGCGCAGTTATTTTATTCTTATTATTTAAGGAAATTTATTGATTTTTTTTAAACGTAAGTTGATTTATTATTTTTATTTAAGCAAAATTATATTGCCATTGGAAATTATCTACTTTAGGTTCTTTCGGTTTATAAGAGTTAGATTTCACTTTTATTACATGTTTTTGGATTTTGGGTTCTTATATTATTTAAGGAGTATGAAAAAGATGAGCTTTTTATGGAAAAGCAGAGAGGATGAAAACTCAATATTTCACATAAACAATAACACAATCTCTTCTATTGATCACATATACTTGTTTTAACTTGATTATAATAAACCGGGTGAGGAATGCGGTACCATTAAAACAATATTTTGAAATTTTGTTGTCAGCTCTTTTTTTAGTGATTGAGTGTTGAGTGAAATCAAGTTAAATAATAGATAATTTGATAGTATATTAAGATATTTTAGACAAATCGCTACTTAAAAAAAATAAATAACCTTAGCCTAATTCATTATATGAATAATGTCCTGCATGGTTAATGAAAAAGTAGCAACTAGTGTTTTGTATCGGAAACTGACAAAAAAAAACTGAGATCTAAAAAACCAGCTGCCGCAGCATGCAGAGCTTTAATATCTAACCTATTAAGCCGAGAAAAAGGAAACAGTTGCGGAGCGATACGGTGTACCTTGTGGTTTTTTATATTTGAACAGAGTGATGGCCGCAGCCTCAATGCATCAAGCCGAACCTTAAAATCTTTTTATCGAAGAAAAAGTATTTTCGTCGCCTTGTCCGTCTCCGCTTCCGCTGACCGTGCCTACCGCTGCTTTCAATCCGATCAAAATAAAAAATAAAAAATCCGAGAGGAGCGTGGGAAAGCAACCACGTATGGTCAACAATCACGTGAAATTTTTAAATGATATTTTGAGAACGGTTTTAAAGGGCCTGAAAAAGGTGTTTTTTTTTTAATGAGTTAAGTGGATTCTTTTGACCCATATTAAAGTGTTATGGTTTTTTGAAAAAGCAAGGATTTATTAAAAGTTTATGGGTTATTCACGGTCATAAACGTTTATGAAATATAAAAGGTTTTGTGGTAAAGTTTGAAGAATTTTAACATAAAAGTATTTTAAGGTTGTTGGATTGAAACTTTTCTAATTCTAAATTTTTTGGCGTAAATCACATGATATTTCATTTGTCGACGAATCAGTATGGTTCATCGATCACATGATATTTCATTTGTCTACGTGTTTCGAATCAACTAGTGTGGTTCATGGATCACATGATATTTCATTTGTCTACATGTTTCGAACCAACCAGTATGGTTTATCGTCAGGACAAGTCGAAGAATCAAATTTAGGTTGCATGTTAAATACTGAGAGCAGAGCATCCAAGGGCTATATTTGACTAACGGCTATATTGAACAGGTAGGCTAGACCAAGTAATGGTTATATTTCACTATGAAACAACTAGTTGGACTGGACCAAGGGATAGGAGAGGATAACTATATTTAATTAAAAATTTAAATATAAATATAAACTAAATAAAAATAATTTAAAGTTACATATTTCAATAATTATTAAATCAATAATAAATTAGTTATACTATTATTTAATTTAAAGGGGTTTAACTTAAATAGTTAATGGGACATATGAATTTACATTAAATATACATAAAGAGATATATAATTAACTATTTCATGTTTATTTTAAATTTTAATTATATTATATATATATATATATATATATATATATATATATAAATTGTACGCTAGTTTTATATTTAATTACAAAGGTTAATAAAAATTAAAATCATATTTGTTAGAATTGTTATATTTGTTATTCCCCCAGTAAAGCTGTAAATATTTTTATTACCAACAGTAAGAACAAATTGAATAATTATTGTTATTTTGGGTAAACTAAACAATTATTACTATTATTGTTTGAATTGAATTATATTGTTAATGATTGGAAATAAGAAACTATTAGAGTATCAATTGATCTCGTGACTCCTCATGAAAGGAAGTTAATCCTCATGAAAGGAAGTTAAAAGGGCAGTTGCCGGAAAACCCTAACTACTTTCCCTAACTTTGTATGCTTCCAAAGAAAAGGAAGTAAGGGGAAGGAAAAACCATGCTGTATGGACAGACGGAAATGAGAAGGGACCGCTAAGTCTGGTGATGACCAGATAGCGTGGGCACGGTGTGCCAGAACCTTGCAGAAGACAGTGGTCTTGGAAGTGCACTTGGGGGGAGATTGGGTCCTAGAGAACCAATCTCATGGTCGGGTGGTTGACAAGTGACATAAAACAGAGGTGAATCTTTTCTAAAGGAGTACTTCAATTGAAATCTGAAACCAGATATGGAAAATACAATTGTGTCTGCATAGAAAGAAAAGAGTCATTTACAGGAAATGCAAGAATATGATTTGAAAAATTCCATTAGAATGTATTCAAAGTGAAATACATCTATTTTGAATTGATTCTCGAAAGAAATATTAGATTAACAAACTATTTATTGTTGTATGATTCTTGAATTATGAACTGTAGACGAACTATCTGTATGTTGTATGATTCTTGGAATATAAACAGTATAGTGTCTAATAGTAGAATGTATAGGAAAACAAGGACAAAGTGTCAGAAAACAATGAATTACCATAAGTTATAGAAAACACACAAACATAAGACATTGTCTACCTTGAAACTATAAGGTTTCCAAAGGCTGGGTACATACAAACCCCGATGGTAAGGGCTTAGCCACCATTCAAAAATAATGTAAAATTCTAATGCAGTAGAGAAATGCAAACAGTAAGCAATTTTCTTAATCGATATTGAGTATTTAAAGAACTGCAATCTAAAACACCTGATAAGCAAACTCTGAACAATACGACTTGATATCAGAAGAGAAATTACCAGTAAATACTGGAGTTTTAATAATGGAGGAGGAAGTTGTCCTCACAGTTAGGTAACCTGAGGTAAATTAGGGAAACTCAAAAAGAGACCGAGAACCCATAACCTATGTTGTACCAGCCAACGTGACAAGGGTTCACATTCATGCTTGAAACCCAACACCTTGAGGGAATCTTCATAAACCCTAAGCGGGTAGGAAACCCTCAGCATTAAATAAAATCATACAAACCTCGTGGGAGGAACATTTAATCCAATGTCGAATAAGAGAAGATAGAAACAGAATTATCTAGCAACAATGTAGAAAACCAATAATATAGCAGTCAGTTCCCTAGATAATCTCAGCAGACAGTAACTCAGATGGATTCTAAACAGATTCCTTTAGCATCATAATCCTTCGTTGCCACACAAGAATAATAACAAAATATCATATTCAAATGTATAATACAGATTACAAGAATTGTTGGACACCTAATCCTAAATGGGTTAGTGTGGAAGCCGAATGGACAAAGCAGTCCAAGAGACCTTGGGATGTGAATCCCAACGGTCACATAATGTACCATAAATATACATCATTTGTGAATAAAAAATGTACTGCATGATTTATCTTTCTATTTGTTCTCACTCCCCATGTGTGTTTAACATGGTATCAGAGCAGGTGATCTCCTGCCCTGCATAATTAATTTGAGCCACTTGTTTTTGTGGTCTCTATATGTTAGTTCTGTGTTCTGTCTGCCTGACCTGCGCTGCCTCTGTCCTGACATAACGCCCCTGCCTTCTGCTCCTCTGTCCAACACCTGAAGGAAACGCTGCCTGACAAGAACGTCTGAAGGAGAAACGCCTGAAGGAAAGCTGCCTGACAACGTTGTCTGTTTTGGTAACGCTGTCTAAAGGTAGCGCTATCTGTTTTCAAAACATTCTGCAGATACAACACCTAATTCATTCTTAGTTGTGGAGAGGTAATACGCCCGTGCTTCACCAAGAGAGAGAACTTCTGCTCGGATTATATCCCCAGGGCAAAATGATGTGTACATATCAACCTTGTCAATCTCTATTGCTCGAACATCCTGTTGTCTCACAGTACCTGTAAACCTTTCTTTCACTGCCCTTGGGACTTCACTGCCCTTGTCCCAACGCAAATAATATTCACTGAGGCCAATCTTGCCGTCACCTTTGTGACTCTCGCTGTAACAATAGCTGCACAGCCCCGTGCTCCTTCTCCTTTAATACTTCAACAGTGGGTCTTTTGCATTTACAAAAGCAGGAATGACACGCTTTAAGCCCACGACACAGGCATAGATGGTATTGTTGCTGGGGTTGAGATAAGTTCCAGGCCCTGCAATATAATCATATGATTTCCCCACAATCTCTCCTGGGGTCATCTATTCCTCCATTCCCATCTCTACTGGGTTACCTTGAAAACGCGCAGCGCTTTTGAGCTCGAAATTAAAATTTGTGTTAAGGGTGTCTTTGTATTGTTGCAGTGTTTGTACCGTATCTGCTCTTTCCATTGCTGACTGATATGAACTGTATTTTAAACGTTGTTTGACAAGGCTCATATGTTAAATGTTAACATATAAGTGGTATATGAAACGCTCCGAGCAGTATATGTTAAAAGCGCAGTTTGTCATGGTGTTCATTGCATTATGGAACGCTGTTTGATATAGAACGCATTGAATATGGAACGTTGTTTGATATAGGTTTGACATATGGAACACTGTTTGATATATGGTTTGACTATTCATAAGCTACTCACAGTAAGAGGAAATTAATTGGCTATTGAACCAAACAGTTTCTAATGGCTGCCTCTATTCATACATATTGATGTTTCTCATGCTCCGTATTGACAAATGAGCTTCCAGAAGGGATTTTTGGCACAGAACACATATCCCAGTTCGCAGGATTAGATAGTTCTTAAGATGAATATTGGTGATCCATGCTTCAGTTTGAACTTTGTATATCAAGTTTTGGAATGGGAAACGACATCATCTCCCGAGATTGTAATATCTTGATTTATGTGAGAAAGGAACTGATACATATTTCCACAGCAGCCATTCGGTTGTGGCAGCCAATGGTATATATATTCTCACTTAACTGAACCTTGGATTGGATGGTGTAGAGCTCCCAAGCCATGAAGAGACCATGAGCGTCTAATAAGCATGGAGTTGTATGTTCGAGCTACCAGGATCTTCAACTCAAAACCGGAGAAAAAAAAAAAAATATGTTGGAGAAATTTAAAATACAAAAATGAATTCATTTTGTACAATCAATTTGCAAGTTGTGATAATGTTTCTCCTGATATAAGATCGAACAACTTTGAATCTTAAAAAAAAAAAAAAATTGTTATGCTGAGAAAAATATTGAATCTGTTCTTGTGTAAGGCCAACATTTTTTCCATTTCAAGGGTGTCGCTTTAGAGTGTTGTTGCATTGTTTTGCTTGGAGAATCTCGTCCTGTTATAGTCTGCTCACATTCAGTAAGGTGTTCGAGAAGGTCCATTTTGTGGCAAACCACCTAAACCAAGACAGTCTATACGAAATTTTGTGCACTGGTGCGCAACATTGGAATCTGGCCACTTGTCCAAGCAAACCGAATTTTGATGATAGTAAATACTATTGATATTGCAGTGATTGTTGCTTCTTCTTCACTGGTTGATAGTTGTGATCAGTTTCTTTAACGTATAAGATAATGAAGAAAATGACGAGAATTGATGATGCATTACAGCTATTACATAGTCTAATCTTTTCCACTATTGATGGGATGGTAAAAGTCAGGAAGGAAACTCTTTTTAACATTCAAACTTACTTGCAAAATGCACAAGAAAATATTGAGTTTTTGCAGCTTGAGACAAAGCTACACCAAGAAGAATTAAAACAGAGAAGTCATTCTGAACCTGTTTTTGTTCAGAACATTGAGACAACCACCCATCAGCAGCAAGATAACAATGCAGCAGTTGTACATGCAGATGCAGAAACTAAGTCTGCACTTCCCAAGCCTATCATCAGACCTTGGGAACAGCTTGTCCAAAACAATCACAGAACCGGTCTTGGATATGAAAAGGACTTGTCCTTTCATATTCCAGACTATGCCAAGCCCATTCAGTTTCAGAGTGCTGGATTCATTCATGACAGTTCACCTACTCCTCATGACATTTCAGCTTCAGCTGTTCCAGATTCTACTCCTCTTCCACAACAACAACAACAACAGATCGTGAAATGCCAACACTGTGATCGAGTTGGCCATCTGAAAGATCACTTTTTTGATCTTCATCCATGTAAGCACTGCCATAAAACTAGCTATTCTTCACACAGATGCTTCAAAAACAAACGTCATGCAAGAACAAAGATTCATCTAGGATGGATTGCTTCTTGGCAATGGGCATCAACAGCCAAGAAGATATTCCAAACACATGTCAGAACTTGTTCCAGAATATTGAACAGTCTTGCGGTTGAGTTTTCTCCATCTTCTCACCTTGTATCTGACAGGGGGGAAATGATGGTCATCTACAAGCTTCAAAGCCACATCAAGCGAACCTGAGCCACAACTTGCCACACCAGTTTCAGAGTTGTAGCCAGAGACAAAGATACCTGTGAACATGCTTTCAGTGGGCAATCTGGGACACTTCCTCTAGCAGAAGACTTCAGCTTCTTGCCAGCTTTGGAAGAGTTCCGAGAACAAAATTGAGAACACTTCCTCTAGCAGAAGACTCCAGCTTCTTGCCAGTTTTGGAAGAGTTCTAGGAATTGCATAAGCATTCCAGAGTTGTTGGTCATCCTTAAACCATCACAGGTTGAGACTTCCCTTTTCAGGTTGAAGTTTTACCTTTTATGCGGGTGAGACCTCCCTTTTATGGTTGAAGGTTTCCCTCTTTAAAACAATAGGATCACTTCCTCTAGCAGAAGACTTCAGCTTCTTGCCAGTTTTGGAAGAGTTCCGAGAACTGCACTAAGCGTTCCAATGTTGGTGGTCATCCTTAAACCACTGCCTCTTTATACCAACATTTCAGAGAGCACATTCAGCCTAGTGCTGCCATGCATTTTTGCACATTTTGTATTTCATCTCTCTTCTTGGACTCATACAGAACCCTTCGGATTAAGGGGGGGAATGTTGGACACCTAATCCTAAATGGGTTAGTGTGGAAGCCGAATGGACAAAGCAGTCCAAGAGACCTTGGGATGTGAATCCTAACGGTCACATAATGTACCATAAATATACATCATTTGTGAATAAAAAATGTACTGCATGATTTATCTTTCTATTTGTTCTCGCTCCCGATGTGTGTTTAACAAGCATAAACCATAATGTTCCAGAGAAAGTGTGGAGATAACATATATAAGCATAAACCATTGAATGCATGTTTAAAACTATAGTAGCCAAAATAAGAAACTGTGCGGTTACAAATAAAGTGCAAACTTAACAACTTATCAACTCAGGCAAGTAGATCATTATAACATAGCAACTAGCGGAGCTGTCTGCTTAATTCCAACAACAAGTGAAGCCAAACCCTAACCCCTTTCCTAAGGGGAATCTCATGTATGAAAAGTTAACATAGAAAACAAGATTAAAAACTAAGGGTCTCAGACTATAAATCCCTTCAATGGTTATACAAACTCTTTGATTGTAGTCGAAACCCAAACCCTCGTATCGACAGAGAAAAGTAAAAAATACACAGCGCTAGGTTGTCCAACCATTACGACTTTCCATTCAACTTAACACCGAAAATATGAGAAATAGAGACAGTATTTCCTCGAGAGCCGAACCTCCCAGCCTTGGACAACCAGAAGACAGTGGTAACTTCTTACTCGGACTATTATGAGCAATGAAATAAAGTAGGATGTCCACCACACTGCCATGGTGGGTAAGTCCCAGATCCTCTAGGAAAGAACCTATAGAGACACCACAACTGCATTAGCAATAGAGCTATGAAAAAGAAAATGAAGGAACCACATAACACCATGAAGAGTCAACACTGAAATGAGGTCGCAATGCTCTTACCCAGGAACTAATGTCCAGGAATGAAACCATAACCCTGCATTAGAGACCTTCCAACTAGATCTTGGCTTCGAGTTGAAAGAAAGACCAGACTCGTGGGAAGCATGGAGAAAGACAGAGCTGTTGCCTAAAGTCGAAAGTGGAAAATGCGACAAAGCACCCGAGAGCTGGCTTGAATTAGCCTTGAGACAATTCTAACCATAGGATCAACAAACCAATTCTCCTCCGTCGATGCAACGATATAATCGAGAAGCGTAACCATGGTGGGATGACCCTGCTCGTGCCATGTACCAGGGCAAAGCAGGGAATTAATGCCAAAATCTGGAAAAATCATCAGAAAGGATAAGATAATCAGCTGGGCATGGTACAGTAATGACAACTGTAAACCCTCTAATGCTGCAAATGAAAAACAAACAAGGTGTGGGGATAATCCCAACGCAGTATATTTAATAGCCACATAGGTTTTATTACTAATACCATAACTATTAACTCAGGAATTAAACAAGTAACCCAAACTCAAGGTATGATTTGTATAGATGGTTTGTCCAATGTAATATCCGAAGTAACACAGTATGCGTTGTAAATTTTATTATTATTATTATTATGTGTATTTACCTTATGTGAATAGTTGGATTGCTGAAAAGTGGTATCAAAGGCAAGCTACTCTAATATGGCCTCTGGCAAACAAATACTAAGTAAAGACAACTAGTCGATGTTATCTTTTAATGTATTTACCTGTTGATAGTTCACTAACTTGTTGAGAACAGGAAAACGGGCGACAACAAAATATGAGGAGGACGAACATCATCCCTCACAAGAATGTGGCAAGCCCAGGATCCATAACATTCCCTGAGAACAATCCTGAAATATGGGTGCAATTGGGGGAGGAGGCTCGCAATACCAACCTTACGATATTAGAAACAGTCTAGGAATTGAAGAATGAGATGGCTCGCCTATGGGAGGACAATGCAAGATTGACCATAGAATAGGAGAAAATCATGAAAAGTTTGTCTAATAAATAGAATCAACGCCAGCTGAACCCCAACCTTGAACATATGTGAGTATCGTAGGAATAAGGTTACCATATGGACGAGGAAGAAACAGAAGAAGGGGAAGAGAATCGATGGGAAAAGTTTGATAATGCCTCTGAACATTGAACCTCAAAGAGACAACGAATAGAGTTACAAGGGGAGTTTTGGAAGATCAAGTCGCCACTCTTCGATGGAGAGTTGGAGGAGGCAGCAGAGCCCTAGTTAATTAACATGAATAAATATTTTCAATTATATGAATATGACCACAATCTCAAAGTGCGGCTGGCTATTTTCCAGCTGCAAGGAAAATCCACTTTGTGGTGGGAGGAGGTCAAGATTTTACAAGGGGTAAGTGAGCAGAGTATAACTTGGGAAACATTCCAAAAATATTTTAAGGAGAGATATTTGACTGAACGTTTTTATGACGAGAAGGCAAGGGAATTTCATGATCTGCAGCTTGGACAACAGACAATGGATGAGTTTATCACCAGATTTACCTCTCTGCTCCGCTATGTACCTTACATACAGGAGGAAAAGCCTAAAGTTCAGCAGTTTGTTAGCAGTTTACCCCTGGTAATGAGGGAAAGGATTGAGTTTGATAACCCAAAAACAATGAATGAGGTTATACGAAAGTCCAGGGTATGCTATCAGCAGAGTACAGAGAAGGGAGAAATTTTGGGAAAGCAATGGACTGATAAAAAGGGTAGTAAGATGGTTGTGGGTACCAAAGGAAATCGTGGCAATTTCAGTAAGGGATTTTCCAAGGGGCCAAACAACAAGAACCATCCCAAAAACCAGCTCAGATTGAAGCCACCCATCAAATCCAGATTCAGTGAGCAATCTGGCAAAGTTGATAATGAAGGGGCAATGAGACCACTAGTACAATGCTAGGGTTGTGCCAGGCCACATTACGTTAAGAACTATCCTCATCGAAAGGGTAATGAACAGGTTTCACATATCCATGAAGCATCTATAGTGAGTGACATGGCCCAGAGTATACCAAAAATTAATGTTTCCCTTGAGGATCATCAAACTGAATATCAGCCGACTATGGTGGAGTTTGAAGGTAAGATATTTGATCAAACTGTATCTATTTTAATTGACCCTGGAGCTACATTAAGCTATGTTAGTCCTAAGGTTGTGGAAAAATGTAAATTACAATTTGTCAAGTTTAAAAACCCTTAGCTAGTTTAGCTCGCAACAGGGGCAAAGAGGTGTGTGCTAGCCAAGGTCAATAACTGCCCACTGAAGATAGTAGGCCAGCCTGTGATGGTAGATTTAAACATATCTCCTCTTGAATCATAAGATGTGTTGATAGGCATGGACTGGTTGGAAAGAAACTAGTCCATAATACACTGTAAAATGAACAATCTGCTACCAAAATGAACTAGGGGAAAAACAAGAGATACAAGGTATTTTGAGGCCGGTATAGATTCGGCTAATAACCACCTCACAATTAGGAAAGTGCATCAAGAAAAGATGTCAAGTTTATGCCATTCAAGTTGGTTATGCCAACTCAAGAGATAAGACTGCCACCTTGGAAAGTATCCCAGTGGTTCAAGAATCTGCAGACGTGTTTCCTGAAGAGATACCAGGCCTGCTACCTAAGAGAGACATAGACTTTACTATTGAATTGATGACTGGCACGGCCCCGGTGTCTTGAGCGCCATATCAGATGAGCATACCAGAATTAATGGAACTGAAGATGCAATTGTAGGAGCTGTTGGAAAAAAAATACATATGCCCCAATGTGTCGGCCTGGGGAGCTCATGTCCACTTCGTCAAGAAGAAGGATGGAACCCTTCGTATGTGCACAGACTATCGACAACTGAATAAACTGACAATTAAGAATAAGTATCCTTTACCCCATATTGATGTAAGAAGGAAAAGTAATCACTTACGAGTCCAGAAAATTAAAAGAGTATGAACAAAAATATTCTGCTTATGATCTAGAGTTGGCTGCTGTCATTCACGCTTTAAAAATGTGGTGTTGTTATTTGATAGCAAAGAAATTTTTATTGATGACAGACTATCACAGCCTGACTAGTTATTTCAACCAGCCTACCTTAAATGCTAGGCAAGCATGGTGGGTTGGTTTCCTAAGTGGATTTGATTTCAAGATTGAATAGCTGAAGGAGAAAGAAAACCGGGTGGCTGACGCTCTAAGTCGAAAGGTACATTTCCTCTACGAAATTGCTTGCAGGGAAGGGCGAACTACCCTCAATGAGATGATTAAAAAGGTAGCTAAGCAAGATCAGAATTATCAGTAAATAAAACAGCAAGTGTAAAACCCAACCAGTCGCGTGATTCAGCAAGGTTATGCGATGAATGCTGCTGGCATATTATATTACAGGAAGAGATTATATTACCCAACTAAGGTGACATTAAAAATGTGATTTTAGATGAATGTCATAAGAGTCCTTACGCAGGACACTCGGGGTATCGGAAGCTGATTACAACACTTCAGAAGGAGTACTATTGGTTGGGCATGAAAAAGGAAGTGATAGAATATTTGGCACATTGCATAGAATGCCAATAGGTCAAAATAGAGCATCAACACCCTGCTGGATTATTACAGCCATTACCCATTCTGGAGTGGAAATGGGAGACCATTTCTATGGATTTTATAGCAGGATTACCTAAATCCAAAAGGAACAATGAATCCATCATGGTGGTGGTAGAAAAATGAAGTAAATCGGCCCATTTTATACCGGGACAGTCCACTTTCAGGGCAGTGCAAATTGCCAATATTTTTATGCAAAACATATTTAGGCTGCACGGTCTACCAAAAACTATAATTTCTAACCTTGATGTAAAATTTACATCAGCTTTTTGGAGAACTTTGTTTGAAGGATTGGGAGCCCGATTAAATTTCAGTACCACTTATCATCCTCAGACAGACGGACAAACAAAATGGGTGAATCAGGTGGTAGAAGATATGCTGAGATCATATGTGATGTAGCAACTGTCTCGGTGGGAAGACTATTTGCACTTGGTTGAGTTTGCTTACAACAATGGCTGTAACCATACATTCCTACAAATGAGCTTTTTTGAAGTGCTTTATGGACAAAAATTCTGTACACCCTCCAGTTGGGGAGGACTGGAATATAGACTTATGATGGGCCCTGAAATTCTAAAAGAGATGGAAGAAATGGTTAAAATGGTGCAATCCAACTTAAAGGTAGCTCAAGATAGACAAAAGAGCTTTGCAGACCGAAAGAGGAACTTTAAGGAATACCAGGTAGGAGACCATGTGTATGTAAGAATTCAAGCTAAAAGGAGTACCTTATGATGGAGTGGGTGCGCCAAGTTGGCACCTCGCTTTTGTGGACCATTCCAAATCTTAGCAAGAGTTGGGCTAGTGGCATACCAACTCACCCTGCCTAGTCATATTCGGGTCCACAATGTCTTCCATGTATCAGTGTTAAAGAAATATGTTTATGACCCTAAGCACATAGTTAGTTGGCAAGACATTCAGGTAAGGAAGTGTCTTAGGTAGCCCAAACAAATTTGTTGCTAAGAGAAAAACTGACTTAAGTATTGTGTGTTTCAGGTTGAACCGGAAGGATAATTCTTGGTCAAGCCATTGAACATACTCGATGGGAGAGAAGTCATGTTGTGGATACGAGCCATCACCCAAGTTAAAGTGTAATGGCACCACTTTGGTTCAAATGAGGCCACCTGGGAGGATGAACAATTCATGAGGGAAGCTTGACCAAAATTGTTTATAGATGGTAAACATCGGGACGATGTTTGATTTCAAGAGGGGGAGATGTAATGCCCCAGTAAAGATGTAAATATTTTTATTACCAATAGTAAGAACAAACTGAATAATTATTGTTATTCTGGGTAAACTGAGTAATTATTACTATTACTGTTTGAATTGAATTATATTGTTAATTATTGGAAATAGGAAATGATTAGAGTATCAATTGATCTCGTGACTCCTCATGAAAGGAAGTTAATCCTCATGAAAGAAATTTAGAAGGGCTGTTGCCGGAAAACCCTAACTACCTTCCCTAACTATGTATGCTTCCAAATAAGAGGAAGTAAGGGGAAGGAAAAAATGTGTTGTATGGACAGACGGAAATGAGAAGGGACCGCTAAGTTTGGTGATGACCAGATAGTGTGGGCATGGTGTGCCAAAACCTTGTAGAAGATAGTGGTCTTGCAAGTGCGCTTGGGGGGAGATTGGGTCTTGAGGAACAATCTCATGGTCGGGTGGTTGACAAGTGGAAGAAAACAAAGGTGAATCTTTTCTAAAGGAGTACTTCAATTGAAATCCGAAACAAAGTATGGAAAATACAATGTTGTCTTCATAGCAAGAAAAGAGTCATTTACAGGAAATGCAAGAATATGATTCGGAAAATTCCATTAGAATGCATATCAGAGTGAAATACATCTATTCTGAATTGATTCTCGAAAGGAATATTAGATTAATGAACTATCTACTGTTGTATGATTATTGAATTATAAAATGTAGATGAACTATCTGTATGTTGTATGATTCTTGGAATATAAACAGTACAGTGTCTAATAGTATAATGTACAGGAAAATAAGGACGAGGTGTCAAAAAATGGTGAATTACAATGAGTTATAGAAAACAAAAAAACATAAGACATTGTCTACCTTGAAATTGTAAGGTTTCCAAAGGTTGGGTACATACAAACCCTGATGATAAGGGCTTAGCCACCATTCAAAAATAATGTAAAATTCTAATGCAGTAGAGAAATGCAAACAGTAAGAATTTTTCTTAATCGATATTGAGTATTTAAAGAACCGCAATCTAAAACACCTGAGAAGCAAACTCTGAACAATATGACTTGATATTAGAAGAGAAATTACCACTAAATACTAGAGTTTTAGTAGTGAAGGAGGAAGTTGTCCTCACAGTTAGGTAACCTGAGGTAAATTAGGGAAACTCAAAAAGAGACCAAGAACCCATAACCTATGTTGTACCAGCCAACATGACAAGGGTTCACATTCATGGTCAAAACCCAACACCTTGAGGGAATCTCCTTAAACCCTAAGCGGGTAGGAAACCCTCAGCATTAAAGAAACTCATACAAACCTCACGGGAGGAACATTTAATCCAACGTCAAATAACAACAGATAGAAACAGAATTGTCTAGCAACAATGTAGCAAACTAATAATATAGCAGTTTAGTTCCCTAGATAATCTCAGAAGATAGTAACTCAAATGGATTCTAAACAGAGTCCTTTAGCATCATAATCCTTCATTGCCACACAAGAATAATAACAGAATATCGTATTCAAATGTATAATACATATTACAAGCATAAAACATAATGTTCTAGAGAAATCGAGGAGATAACATATATAAGCATAAACCATTGAATGCACGCTTAAAACTATAGTAGCCAGAATAAGAAACCGTGCGGTTATAAACAAAGTGAAAACTTCACAACTTATCAACTCGGTCAATCAAATCATTATAACATAGCAATTGGCGGAGCTGTCTGCTTAAGTCCAATAACAAGTGAAGCTAGACCCTAACCCCATTCCTGAGGGGAATCTCATGTATGCAAATTTTAGATAGAAAACGAGATTAAAAACAAAGGGTCTCAGACTATAAATCCCTTCAATGGTTATACAGACTCTTCGACTGTAGTCGAAACCCAAACCCTCATATCGATAGAGAAGAGTACAAAATACGTAGCGTTGGACTGTCCAACCATTATGAATTTCCATTCAACTTAACACCGAAAATATGAGAAATAGAGACAGTATTTCCTCGAGAGTCGAACCTCTCAGCGCCGGACAACCAAAAGATAGTGGTAACTTCTTACTCGGACTATTTTGAGCAATGAAATCGAGTAGGATGTCCACCACATTGCCGTGGTGGGTAACTCCCAGATCCTCTAGGAAAGAACCTACAGAGACACCACAATTGCATTAACAATAGAGATAAGAAAAAGAAAATGAATAAACCACATAACACGATGAAGAGTCAACACTGAAACGAGGTCACAATGCTCTTACCCGGGAATCATTGTCTGAGAATGAAACCATAACCTTGCATCAAAGACCTTCCAGCTAGATCTCGACTCCGAGTTGACAGAAAGACTAGACTCGCGGGAAGCATGAAGAAAGACGGAGCTGGTGCCTAGAGTCGAAAGTGGAAAATGCGAAAAAGCATCCGAGAGCTGGCTTGAATTAGCCCTGAGACAATTCTAACTGTATGATCGACAAACCGGCTCTCCTCCATCGATGCAACGATATAATTGAGAAGTTTAACCATGGTGGGACGACCCTGCTCATGCCACGTACTAGGGCAGAGCAGGGCATTAATGCCAAAATCCGGAAAAATCATCAGGAAGGATAAGATATTGAGCTGGACACAATATAGTAATGACAATTGTAAACCCTCTAACGCTGCAAATGGAAAACAAACAAGGTGTGGGATAATCCTAACGCAGTATATTTAATAGCCGCATATGTTTTAGTACTAATACCATCATTATTAACTCAGGAATTAAACAGTAACCCAAACTCAAGGTATGATTTGTATAGACAATCTATCCAATGTAATATCCAAAGTAACACTGTATGCATTGTAAATAATTTTTATTTTTTTATTATGTGTATTTACCTTATGTGAATAGTTGGATTGCTGATAGGTCTTATTAATAAAGCTATTAAATTAAATTAATTTAAGTCGTGTATAATAAGAATAATTCTTTTATATTTTAAATTTATTTATTTTTTAAATATAAATTAATAAGTCAAAAAACATTATTATCATTTTAATTTAAGCCTAAATGTAGATTGAATTTCAATATCAAAATAATTTTATTTTGTTATTTTTATTTTATAATTAAGTTAAAATTTAGTATATAACTAATTGCTTAAACTAAATTTAAATAAAAATTGATATGTAAATATCTTATACTATATAAACTAACCCATAAAAGAGGATCAAAGAACCATGGCAAAAGAGAGTAGGTTAAAGTATAACAAGGGGAAACTAACTTACAAGAAAACTAGAACAAGATATTAAAAGAGGGAGGGGAGGAAGGGAAGAACACGACTAGGAGGCGAGGGCTGGGACCCAACAACTACTATTCTTCCAATCATCCTCTCTATTGAGATTGCTCAACCTTTTTTCAATCTCAAGGATTGCCCTAAATTTTCAGTGATGGAACTGCGAAACTCTAGCAATAACATTGGCCTCCTCGATACAAACATGATGTTTGGTTTTCTCTACATGCTCTACTAGTGCGGAAGACTTGGTTCTCATATGTTCAGCTGCATGCTCACTAATCCTCTGATTAATGGAGCGTCCAGTCTCACCAATATAGGGGGTCCCACAGGAATAAGGAATAATATAGACACCCTTCATGTCCTTAGGGTCGATAAGATCCTTCACTGATCGGAGGGACTTACGAATGGTGTTAAGGGGTCTAAAGGTTGAGGGAACATTATGTTTCTTAAGAATCCTCATAATCTTATCAGTGGTCCATTGCACAAACAGTAGATGGACCCTTGGGACCTGCTCTTTAGGTTCTCTTTTAGTTAACGAATTTTTGGCAGCTTTGAGGAAAGCCTTTTGACCCAGGTATCTATTATAACCATTTTCAACAAGGACATTAAGGAGATGGGATTTATCTTTCTCAAGGCTCTTGTCATCAAAGATCCTTAGGGCACGAGTAGCGAGGGTGTTGAGAACGCCCAACTTCTGAGCTGGGAAATGGTGGGAACTGGCATGAAGATACTGCTCTGTATGTGTTTTCTTTCGGAACACTTGGTGGGAGAGGGAACCATCACTATTCTTTGAAATAATAATATCAAGGAAAGGGAGGCAATCATTGACTTCCTATTCCCTGGTGAACTTAATGGCTGAGCATTGACTGTTGAGATAATCGAAGAAGAGATATTTTTATTATATATAAAGAATATATATATATATATATATATATATATATATATTATATATATATATATATATATATATATATATATATTATATAAATATATATATATATATATAATATATTATATATTATATATATATATATATATATATATATATATATACAATATAATAATCAAGGGATTTTATAAAAGGGTTTATAAAGACTTTTATTGGCAAGAAAATTTAGAGTTTTGTAAAGTTCATCAATTATTTGGTTTTTTTTGTCAAGAATGGCACTATTTTTGTGAACATTGTGCCTTATGGGGTGCATATTGAAAATTATATTTTTTTCAGGGTTGATATGGAAGACAACCTTATGCAATCAAGAAAAAAAGTATAAGATAGAGAGAAGACAACTTAACCATATTAATAAAAGAAATCGAAAAGGATGAGGCAAAGATCATTGACGTGGTTAGAAAGGTTCAAGTCGCAGTTGAGGAACTGAGAAGAAGTCTAGAAGAAGACGAAGAAGAAATCGAGGGTTATTGGTGTAGCTTTGATCCGCTACCACCTCCTATGTTTACACGTGAATATTTTGATCATTGGGTTATCAAGATGTTAACTTTTCTTAGAGATAAAGAGCTAATTTAGTATGGCTCTAATTATAACCCATATGATTCAGTATGTGATGTTTTAGCATTGAATTTTATAAAATATGCATTGGATGAACAATGTTTCTGCAAGGTAGCAAAAGCTACAACTTCCAAGGAAGCATAGAATATCTTGGAAGCAGAGTTTGGCACAAAGGAGAGTGACATGCAACAATAGGTTATGTCACAAGCAAAGAAGTCAGGTGTAGATCTGAGAGTCGATGAGCAAGACTCTAAGAGGAAAACAGAGCTTGGAGAACCCCACTCAAAAGTGGATGATGGTTGTCAATACCATAAAATTGAAACTCCTTATGCAAGCATGCATATGGATGAAGAAGACGCATCAAAGATTGCAGAGAGAGAAGCAGGATCCTCTGTATGTGAAACAAAGAAAGAGCATAAAAATGCTCAAGGACTCTACTGTAATGTGGATGATACAGATGATTGTGAATCCCACTGTGATGAGACACATGTGGATGATGATTGCAAATTTATATGTGAATTGGTGAATCTAGTCGCAGTTGATGGATTTGATGAAGTTGTAATTGACAATGAGCACATGCATGCTCGGATATTCCACCATAGTGTAGATGAACATTATGTTGATGATATGTGTGGTTTATTTTTTGAAACAGGTATTGATTGCCGCAATATGGTAAGCACAATGTTAGATGAAATATTGAAGGGTGAAGTTGCCACTATAGGAGCAAGATATGAAGGAGTTGGAACTGCTCATGAAGTAGTATGTGATCTAGTAGTAGTTGATGATCAGGAACGGGATAAAGTGATTGAAGAGTCTTTTATGAGAATATCCACTAACAGCATAACAGTGGAAGACAACCACCATGCAGGTGAAGAGAAGACAGATGTAGAGCAAGAACCTCTCACTGAAGAGAATCATATTAAAGATGTTTCTAACATTGTTTTTGAATATGCAGGTGTTCAGAATAGCACAGGAAAAGAAGTTGAAAGCAAGGTTTTTAATAAATTTGATGTAGATTTGAATCTCATTGAAGAATGGATTCAGAAAGCAATAGAACATATTGATGTGAGTATGAAAGAAACAACCAAAATAAAAGAATTGAATGAAATGGTGAATATTGATCTTGAGTGTGCAGATTACAGGAAAAAAACAACAGTACCTGATGATGGAAGCGAAAAGAATGATATGGATGTTTCCAAAGACAAAGATGAATGCACTAAAACCATTTTTCAGCAATGAAGTCAAGAAGAGATAAGATTCTGCTATCAAGAAATATGGCAGAAAGAAAGTTGGGAATAGGAAGCGCAAGAAGAAAAGCAAAGAAGACAGTTTGAAGATGCAATGTTATGGCAGCAACTCATAGTTGAACGAATATTTGAAGAAGAATGTGTAGAAGACATGATCCAATTATTTTTTAGAACAAGTTCAAGACACGTCAAAGAAAAATTGCAGCACCAACAAGTGAATAAAGTCTACAACATGAAAGTTCAATAGAGAATGAAGCAATTTTGAGGATATAGAATCTGGAAGCAAAGAAAAAGAAAATGCAAAATTGTAAAATTCTTGAGTCATTGTAAGCCTAGATGAGACATAGACCAATAGGCATATTTATGTGATAGTTAAGTCATGTTGAGTCATATAGTCGTAATTAAGGGGGAGTGTTAGAAATTGTAATTACTCCCACATGTGGAGTTAGCTAAACATAGAGAGTTAGTTATCTGAGTGATTGAGTGATTGAGTGTTTGAGTGTTGAGTCAAGTCAAGTTAAGTAATAAATGACTTTTAGTGTGTGGTTGCATGTCAAGATATTTTAGGCAAGTAGCTAGTTGGAAAAGGATAAATACCCTTCACTGGGTTCATTTTATGAATCATGTTTTGTGTGATCAATAGAAGAGCAGCAGCTCGTGTTTTGTGTGACTTCATGCTTTGTCTCCTCCGCCTTTTCCTTTCCAACACGAATTATGATGCAGATGCAGTGATGGGGGAATTTCGACCATTGCCCGTGACTTATCCCTTATTACTCAGATGGGAAGGCCCTCTTGACTTATCCCTTATTACTCAGATGGGAAGGCCCTCTTGACTTATCCCTTATTACTCACATGGGAAGCCCCTTCTACAAATTGTTGTTGTCGGCTCTCTTACTCTTGAAATCTTGTTGTGGTGACGACAAGATTTGTGACTCTCGGTCAATGGGATGACTTGCTCATGCAATGTGGATCGTAACATTGATCACAATCCGATCAATTTACAACAGTTGTGGCGAGGCTATGGTCCTTTTCCTAATACACCCAAAAAAAAAAAAGAATCTTAACTTTTCACACAAATTGCAGTTGCTCACTCGTATCATTGATCTTAGTCCGACCGATTTACAACAGTTGTGGCAGGGCTATTTCCCTTTCCCTCATACACCAAAAAAAAAATCTTAACATTTCACACAAACTACAGTTGCTCACTCGTATCATTGATCACAGTTCGATCTATTTACAACAGTTGTTGAGGGGCTATGGCCCTTTCCCTCATACACCCAAAAAAACAAATCTTAACTTTTCACACAATCTATAGCTGCATATTCTTGGAGACTTTAGCTCTTCCTTCTTTGGAACTTCACTCTAATATCAATTTATAGGAAAAGTAGAGGAGAGGAAATACAAATTGGAAAAAAAAACAATAACATGAGTTGTGGCTCTTCTATTGATCACACAAAATTGATTTAACTTGATTATAATGAATCCTAGCCCAAAATAAGTCAACATGCAACCACACATTAAATTCAACTTTTCGCAAAATATGACTTAACTCAACTTGACTCAAGACTCTCCAAATCTAACCAGCCCTTGCATACGGAGTAATTACAATTTCCAATACCCTTAGCTAAACAGAAATAGTTTTAGGGCATACTTTGGGCCCAATAATTGAAATCATAATTGTGCTACAAATGATCTCTAGCCCAATGATTTGATATATTTCGGCTCTTTGTAGATCTAGAGTTAAGATAGCTAAGATGAATCTAACTAATTATTATTGTAAATCACAAATAAGAAGGACAAATATTATATAAATAAAAAATATACTTTTTAAAATTATTTAACCTTTCATAGATCTATCTTAACTTGAGATCTACCAAGCACCACAGGGGACCAAATTTCCCTGAGATGCAAGCCTCTTTTAGAGTGAAAAAAATTTAATCTTTCACTACTTTTACTATATCCATAGTTAAAAATACATCTTAAAATATTTTAATAATTAATTATAAAATATAATTTTTTCCTTATTTTTAATATGTAATTTGAATACTAAAAAACAAAAATTACATTACATCTTGTCCAAAACCTAATTTTTTTATTATTATAATGATTATTTATATTTTATTTCAATTTATACTTCTAATCTTATAGACTAAGTTGGATATCACTATAGAATTATATATAGTTGAGGTGGTTTTTAGGTACGAAAAAGATGTGATGTTTTATTTTATTTTCTTTGCAAACAAATTTGTAAAATTAAGTTGTTTTAATGTATTTTTTCTTTCATATATATATGAATTTATAAATTAGATGATTTTTAAATTTAGATTCATTCCTAATTTATTTATTCTAATCTTTTAAACAAAAATAAGATCTTTAGTCTAATTGTTTAGCCCTAGATTTAATTTATTTAAATTAGTTTTTTTATTTTTATTTAAAATTAATAATATTTTTCTATATTAATTATTTTAATTAAAAAAAAAATATTTAAAATATTTAAATTTTAATTAAATATTTGTCCCAGGTTTCTTATTTTCAATTTAAGGTAGAAAAAAAATCCGCTGACATTTAATTTTTATCTTTTAATTGAGGGTCAAGATTTATTCTCAAGGGAATATGCTCACCATATTCCCCTTAAAATATTCCAATTCTGATAAGTTCGTCTATGATAAATTTATCATTATTATTTATAACATTCATTTATATATAAGCCAATTTTATTTAGTAAAATGGTCCATTACTTTTAATAAATTAAAAAAAATAGATTTGTTCCACCTGGCTCCCCACCTACCTATTTCTCAATATGAAAAAAGCTTGATTGTATTAAGATAGATAATCAGATAATGCCCAATACATCAATATAGATTGTGGTGAGAGAAACTCCTGCTCAATACATCAATATCGATTGTGGTGAGAGAAACTCCTTAGCAGTACAGACTGTAGAGAGACAAAAATAGTACAGAAGTGTCTGAAATCCTATATACCAAAAGTGCCAGTGAATGAAAAGAAGTAAATGAGATGTAAACCATGGGGAAAAACTCTTTTTACCAGATAGATAGTCTAGATAAGTAAAACACCCCATTTAGGGGAGAAATCTGCCAGTTGGAAGAAGATATACAATATGTGCGAGATAAAAACAGTTGCATGAAACATACCTAGGAAATTGAACTGGAAGAAGATATACAGTAAGTGCAAGATAAAAATAGTTGCATGAAAAATACATAAATTTATTTTAAACAAATAACATTAACTTAATGAACTTCATTTTAAACATACATATATATATATATATATTAAATTATATTACCAAAAAAAATAATAAATTAACACCAAAAATAATGGAAATTTGGTAAGATTATGATAAAATTTAATGGAAATTTTAGAAAATCTCCGTTATAGTGATCAAACTTGTATTGGGTGCCCGAAAAATTCTTGATAGTGTAGATTTGTCAAATTTCTATCAAGTGCCCTTGAAGTGCTTGATAATGCGGATTTTGGGTGTTCTTGATAGTAAAAATTTTATTTTCTTGGTATTCTATAATTTTATTATGTCATCATTGTACTTTAGACATATTCAATGGAGGTCTATCTTAAATGTATCTACTGCCATTTATGAAGTGTTAATATATGAAAATGCATTTAATACTCCATGCTCTTGAAATTACAATCCCTTGATGAATGAATTGTGAGAAGAAAATCTATGGTTCTCCACATTACACTGCAGCCTTACATAGGTTCTCCACATTCCACTATAGACATTTCACAACGTTAAAATATGTAGAGAATGATATCCTCCATGTCAAAGCCATAAATATTTCCTGGCTTTCAATTTACATTTTTATTTCCATGTTTTAAATTTTACGGACTTCATATACAAAGGATTAGTGGGGTTTGGTAAAATCAATTGGATTTGATTTTTTTTCATACGCACAGGATTAGTTGTGTCATGCCCCTAATTCTTTTTTCGTTAATTAGCCTACGTGCGGCATCATCTAAGTACTTAAGATGTTCATTTGTTAACTTACTTTCCAAACTACGCCTAACATTCATCATCTTTAACCATTAATATTAATGTGCAGAAACCATTAATGTAACATTCAACATAAAAACAGAGAGACAACAAACATATGTATTAATAATCCTTTTATTATAATTTTTAAGTTTACATGATCCAAATTGAATCCATGAAGAATTATCAAAGTGCCATGACTGTATCAAATCAGGTCAGACCTCAGAAATTTATGAACAAAGAGCGATCAGGAAGACCTCTGGACAGTGGTAGTTTGCAGCCAGCAAGGAACGATGAGGACCTCGGTCAAAGCGCGCTGACCGAGGCCCATGGAGATTGCGCAGGAAAAAAACTAGCAGTTGGGAAGCCCAGATCAGGAAATGGAGGCTATTTTTGATGCTCGATCGCTGGGAAAAACCCCTCGAGAAGGAAAGGCCCCGAGCGCTCGGTCACATGGGAAGCCGGGAAACCGTGGGGAAAGCGCTAAGGTGAAAGGCGGGTCCCGCGCACCAAAACTGGCAGTATATCTGGGGCATCCTTAGGCAGTAAGCGGATTTGGCAAAAAACGAGCGATTCCATTCAGCGCACGACATGTGTACGGAAGATGAGAGAGAAAATCGCCTCTCATTGAGCCCTAATGGTCGAGCAAGTCAACCGCACAAAATGAGAAAACACAGTAGAATCTGGGGGCTCCAGATCTGATGACGGAGAGTGTGCTCGATGGAGAAACTAGATTTGACAGGGGAATTACGCCGCAGCATGTAAAATTCTGAAGTTCGATTTGACCACTGAGTTGGCGAATGAGTCATTCTACAGTTTAAATGAATTACCAAATCGTTGATGAAGAGCTAGCATAGTTCGTGAGAAGACAAGTGGCTACTTCCCTGTGGATGATGGCAATGATGCAGAGGCAGGGAACTCCAAACGAATAACAACTGGCAATCCGAAGGGGCAGAAGAGGAAGAAAATAGTCAAGGATGGATTGGCTTTAAGCCATGAATAGATAGTGAACAGAACAGAGAAGAAAGTGAAGATAGAGAGAGCGAGAGCGAAGAAAATACAGTGAAGCAAGAAGCAGAAAACAGAGCGCCAAGTTGACCTAAGGCAGCATGGAGTAGACAGAAAGCTTGAGAGGTTCAAGCAATCCCTGTGGGGATTTGGTGGGAATTGAGTACCACATTGGGCTCCTCCCATTAAAGACCAAAGATGTCACACCCCTACACTGGTGGTAATATTCCAACTGCACTATAGTGAGGTGCGGCACCACTGAACACTTTTTTTTCACCAATACTTTTGTTCATGGGCTATGCCTAACATTTGTACTTACTTTATTTTTCGTTACCAAGTATTATCTTTGTCCTTTATACAAATGAAAGCCCATACATATTCATCATCAATAGCAATTAACACATATACAATTGCACAACAGTATAAAGGGAGGGGAAACTCCCTGCAATATGAGTTTGCCCGAATCAATATATATAATATTCTTTTATAAGGACAGGTTAAATCTTGGGAAACCCCAAATTTACACTTAGCCAAATTTCCAACTTTCGGCAAACTCGGTTGCCCAGCTGGTCGACGCCTTTGCATGGTCGTTGCACGACTCACCAATCCTTCGTTCACCTCGTCACATGATCGTGTCATTAGCCCAACTTGGGTGCACCTCGTCATAACCAAGTCGCCATACACGGACGCCTCCGCACAAGTCACACCTTCGTTCACAACTCCAAAACTTCACCATTTCCACCATTTCATCGTGTATGGCGCGCCCTACCCGGGTCGCCCATTTGCACGATCCTTCGTTTCGGCGTGCACGGTGCGCCCTCGCCCGGTCGCCCATCCACACGTTCACCCATTCACTCGTTCACCCAAACTCATTCACCCAGACGACTTCACCCGAGTTGCCACGCAACTTCACCCGGGTCGCCCGACGACCTCACCCAGCTCGCCTGAACGACTTCACCTGGGTCGCCCGACGACCTCATCTGGCTCACTTGAATGACTACACTTGGGTCACCCGACGACCTCACCCAGTTCGCTCGGACAACCTCACCTGAGTTTTCTTCCTGACGACCTCACGCGAGTTTTCTACACGCGTTTTCTCGCCCGAGTTTCTCACCCGAGTTTTTCACCCAACTTTCCTACATGAGTTTTTCACCCGAGTTCTGCCCGTAGTGCGAGCTCATCCATGCACCGCAGAACTCCTCTGTTCGAACTCGTGTTGATCGACTGATGATTTCATCCAACCATCTACTTGCCTATACATACGATTGGCTAGTAGGTCGTGCCACCCGGCCGACCTTTGTTTCATCTACCCAACCAACTCGTTTACTTGTGATGTTTCTCCCAAGAGGTGGGTCGGCCTACCCAACTCGTGGGACTGCCCCCTCAACACTCGCCCATCGCATATATAAACTCATCCAAGGCTTTCTCTTCACATTTCGCACGAGCTCCTCCCCCGTCCTTCGCATGGTGAAGGTGACCCAAACCGCAGGTCCTTACATCCTCCCCCACCTAAAGTCATTGTCGTCCCAGACAATATCTTGTCCCGGCAACTCTCTGTCACCAAGCTATCCATACCAAGGCATACACCCCATCAGTATGCCATACATCAGAAAATCATTTCAATCCATGATCATCAACCACCCTGTCACAATCTCCACATGTTGCTCCCCATCATGGAAGGTTGGCCCCTCCATCTCAAGCCACATGCTCACTACAACATATCGTGTCGACCTTATCATGCGTCGTCATTGTGTGAACTGCTGCCATGATACTCTAACACAATGCTAACACATCTCTGTACACTACTAGCCCCCATGTCTCGAACTAGCTGGGTAGCTAATCTAACCGTCACGTTATATCCATGAGAATGCACATCGTCATGCCATCATCAGTCATTTCTCAGAACATCTTGTCAAATCATTAACTCGATCAAGAATCCATCTCCATACAAGTAAGCCATGTTCAGGTCCATGAAGTAGTCTCCATCTCATCTGCAACATGTTGTCCATAATGTTTGGTGTCAGTGTGCTTCATGAATTCAACTACATCTATCCCAACATCATCCATCTGCAAAATATCCATCTCCTCAAAGTGAAGAGATCATCTCATCAAAATCCCGACTCTCGATGTACCACATCCAGGTCCATGAAGCAGACTCCATCGTATCTATATGTACCATCTCTCAAGTCTGGCATAGAAAAAAGTATACACCTGTCTCATCTCTCCATGTGTTGCCGATGATCATAGATCAATCAACTCCCATGTGTCAAAGGTGGTTGAGTCTTGGCTCAACCCATGCCCAAGTGTTGCCACCAAGGCATCATTAGTGTTGTAACTACATCACTCCAAAGTATCTCATATCGATCCTCCACATCAAGTCACTCTTTCAAGCCACACCCATACATGTACTCGAAAGTATGCACCCTATTCTACATCAAAGTCTCTGACCTCAGCTCCTTAATGCATCAGATCCTCCAAGTCCACCATATATGAAGTCTCCAAAAGTCACAACCTCATGTCATCATGAGCTCCATGAATCATCTCCAACTAACACTCAACAAGCATACATGTCTCGGCCAAAGGTCTTTGCAAGATGCCTCAACTCTCCATGTAGTAGGAATGCCCCATAGTCTGCTCACAAACCTAACAAAGTCCATGGCCTTATTATACATAAGTGCACAACCTCTCCATTGGCTCATATGTAAAACATCTCCATGTCACACCAGAAACCCATCTGCACAACATCCCAGGCTTGGCTCTCCTCATTGGATGTCCATAAGTGACACCTCTACAAGTGCTCCTGAATAATGTCCCTGCATAAGACTGCCATGCTCCATGTTTCCAACCTTATGTCCATGACTAAGTTTCCCATGTTGTCTAACTAAGTAGACCCATCACAACAATCGATCATCCCCATCCAAGTCTGCAATCTTTGGTCTAGTGAACTCGATCATCCCCATCCAAGTCTGCAATCTTTGGTCTAGTGAACTCGATCACCCAACGATATCATCATCATATGAGTCTCTCCATCATAGCTCCCCCACTAAAGTTTCCACCAAGAATTGTTCTTGGTCTCGACCACGAGAAGTCCACCCAAGTATCATCATACCCAAGTGTGTGCCCTCCTCAATTTGTCCATGAGTCATGCCGGGCACTTAGCCAATTCTTCATGTCGGTAAAGCATGACCCAATCCTCCGCAATGATCATCATGTTCCTACTTTGTCACGGGCCTTTGTACCTTCTATCATAAGGTCACAAACAACCTCAACAAGTCTTGCAACAATCAACAATCCTTGCTTCTCCATACAAGCTCTCATCATAGACATCCATGGTAAGATGTTCCCTTGCATCGGCAAACTGAGTTTGCTCTCCCCTGCATACGATTCATCTACCAAAATCTCAAGTGAAACAGAAGTATAAGTACTTACTTCATCATCATGAGGCTCCTCCATGTGAGTATCCTCATCTATCCATGTCTGCAAATTGCACGATCCTGGTCCAACTTGATCAATCTCAAGTTCATCCTCCATCGTTGTCATATCTGCAACATCTTCAACTATCACAGCTTCCTCTTCCTGGTTAGCACAATCTATAACTTCATCCTGATCCATTGTCCAACCAAGTTGAAGAAGTGTTGGGTTGTGTTATATTCTTTCCACATAGTTAATAGGGAGGTTTGAAGGGCACCCGTAAGCCCACTTTATGGGGTCTAGGGCAGCGCCCCGGAAAATTTTGGTTTTGGACCCTATGTTAGGTTGCGCAGACCCACCTATGGTTTTGTGCATCATTTTTTCACATGTTTTTTTGGACGCGATGGTTTTTGGTCCATGGTATTGGATGTGATGTTTTT
>APFE031752154.1:110093-171767 GCA_000404065.3 Pinus taeda | reverse complement strand
GACTCAATTTCAGATGTACAAACAACATGGCAGAGTATGAAGCTCTTCTCTTAGGCCTTAAACTGCTCAAAGTCCTAGGAGCCACTAAAGTGTCCATCCTTGGTGACTCTGACTTGATTATACAACAAATGAAAGGTAACTTTGTCGCTAATGATAGTAGAATGAGAGCTTACAGGGCTGCTTCCACCGAATTACTCAATTCCTTTAGTGAATTCAAGCTGGCCAAAATTTCAAGAGATCATAATATTCATGCCCACAGTCTAGCAACCTTTGCTAGCACATGCAAGCTTCCCTTTGAACCAAATCACCATTTCACCGCTGAAATAAAACACAGACCTTTGGTCCCTAACAATGTCAAGGATTGGCAGGTATTTCAAAATGATGCCCAGATTAACAGTTTCTTAACTCTGGAGGACGAATTTTCCAACACAAACATTGACATGGATGCCATGGCCGACTCACAACAGTTAGCAGAAGAAAACCACCTGACTGTAACAGCTGCAACAGCTAAACAAATCCTTAAACCAACTGTTTTCAACAATACAAACATAGGACAACTGAAACAAATCTGTTTAGAGGAAACAACCAAGGTGGAGGATGAGTTTATTGATCTAAAAAGTAATGTTCTACCTGCCGGCCTTACTCCATTGGAAGACATGTTTGATGACAATGATGTACCCAAAAAGCCAAAGATGGAACCTTTGAATGCTGCCATAGAAGAACACAACATAGGAACAGCAGAGCATCCCAGAATGATTAAGTTGTCCAAGAATCTGCCTCTTGACCAAAAACCGAAATATGTGGATTTGTTCAAAGAATTCCAAGATGTATTTGCTTGGAGTTATGAGGACTTGAAGTCCTATGACACCTCAGTGATCCAACATACCATTCCCTTAAAACCAAATCAAAAATCGTTCAAACAGAAACTTAGAAGAATCAACCCCATGCTTCTTCCCCTTATTGAAAAGGAAATAAAGAGAATGTTTGAAGCAGGCATCATTGCACCCATCAGATTCTCTGAATGGGTATCTAACTTAGTTCCCACCAGAAAAAAAAACAGGAGAGATAAGACTGTGTGTAGACTTGAGAAATTTAAACCAGGTCTCTCTAAAAGACCACTACCCGTTGCCCAAAATGGACCATATCTTGCAAAGAGTAGTGGGTTCCTCCAGAATTTCTTTACTAGATGGATTTTCAGGATTTAATCAAATACTTGTTCACCCGGATGACCAAGACAAGACAACCTTTACCACACCGTGGGGAACATTTAAATACGTTAAAATGCCTTTTGGGCTGAAAAACGTTGGTGCTACCTTTCAAAGGGTAATGGATATTTCATTTGCTAAGGAGATACACGATTTCCTTGTAGTTTATCTTGATGACTTGACCCCATTCTCCAAATCCGACCAAGAGCACCTTAAGCACTTAAGGCAAATTTTCATGACATGCAAGAAATATGGCATTTCCTTGAATCCTAAGAAGTCCCTGTTTGTCCTTGAGGAAGGCAAGCTTCTAGGGCATATAATATCAAAAGATGGGATTAGAATTGACCCAGAAAGAATTCAAGATATCCTTCAAATCCCTTATCCAAGAAACATAAAAGAACTGCAAGCATTCCTGGGAAAGATCAATTTCCTAACGAGATTTATCCCAAACCTAGTCGAGCTAATAATGCTACTGAGCAACATGCTGAAGAAGGATGCCAAGGTAAAATGGTCTCTTGAAACCAAGCAGGCTTTTGAGAGTATAAAAACTGCCCTAACTCAAACGCCTGTCCTCACCAGTCCTCAATTCGACAGAGATTTTATCATTTTCTCCTTCGCATCTGAACACACTATCGCTGCTGTCCTTCTGCAGAAAGATGATACGGTCAATGAAAAGCCAATTGCTTTCTTCAGCCGAGCTTTGAGAGATGCACCCTTAAAATATCAGATTATGGAAAAGCAGGCCTATGCCCTGGTCAAAGCGATCAAAGATTTCAGAATTTACATCCTATACTCCCACGTGATTGCCTATGTCCCTAACACTGTCGTAAAGGATATACTAACTCAAGAGGGACTAGAAGGCAAAAGAGGCAAGTGGATTGCCAGCATCCTTGAATACGACATTGAAATAAAGCCCACCAAACTCATAAAAGGACAAGGGTTAGCCAAACTAATGTCCGAAACAAACTTCCAAGCATTAGACATTAATCAATTGGACGATGAACCGGAGCTGGCGACTCCACAAATCAGTGAAACCTTCATGCAATCCCCATGGTACGCTGATATTTGCTTTGTATTGTTAAACCTGTGTGCTCCCCCAGGATTGTCCAGAACCAAGAAAATACTTTTAAGGATGAAATCATAAAAATTTTGTGTCATAGATGGTGCTTTGTTTTGGAAAAATCATGAAGGTATTTTGCTTAATTGTTTGACTATAAATGAAACTAACAACATCATGAAAGAATTCCATGCAGGGGAATGTGGAGGACACTTATATTGGAAGTCCATGGCTGACAAGATCCTACGGGCTGGTTATTACTGGCCCTCTCTATTTGCATATGTAAAGAAGTTTGCAGTCTCATGACACAAATGCCAAATTTTTGAAGGGAAAAAAAAACTATTGCCCTTGCCCCTTAAGCCCATTTCAACTGAGAAACCTTTTCAACAATGGGGTCTCGACTTCATTGGAGAAATTCATCCCTCTTCCTCAGGCCAACACAAGTGGATTTTAACAGCCGCCGATTATTTCACCAAGTGGATTGAAGCCATCCCATGTAGGCAAGCCAATGACTCCACCATTATCCAATTCCTTGAGAGCAATATCCTTTCTAGATTCGGTTGCCCTGAGAAAATTATCACTGAAAACACTGTTACTTTCAAATCCAAAAAAATGATCAAATTTTGCCATAAATACCACATCACCTTAGGCCACTCCACAACTTACTACCCTCAAGGTAATGTCTTGGACGAATCGTCCAACAAAAGCCTCATTAATATAATAAAGAAACTGCTGGAGGAAAACAAAAAGAACTGGCATAGGAAGCTCACAAATGCTCTATGGGCAGACAGACTTTCCACCAAGAAATCCATTGGGATGAGCCCTTATGAACTTGTATATGGCATGGAAGCCAAATTTCATTCATATTTGGGCATTCCTACTATTAAACTGTTGCAAGAAATTCAGGTTGAACCAAATGACATGCAGAGAAGAGTTAATCAAACCATTCATCTTCAGCAAACCAGAGAGCAAGTCTTCGACAGAGCTCAAATACTGCAAGAAAAACTCAAAAAGATGTTTGATAAGAAGGCTAAAGCAGAATATTTCTGGATGGGCAACAAAGTTCTAAGATGGGATTCACGAAGAGAGGACAAGGGAAAACATGCAAAATTTGATTTTCTGTGGAAAGGTCCATACATTATCAACGTTGTGCAAGGCAATAATACCTATTTTCTCAGATCTCTAGATGGCAGCACAACTGAAGAAGGCCTTGTCAATGGTCGAATTCTAAAGCACTACAATGATCCTTTTGATTGAAAAGAGCAGGCGGTGTTATTTTCTGTACATAGAATGTTTGTATATATCAGCACTTTGATTTTATTTTGTAAGAATCCATGATGCTAAAGCACGCAGAAGAAAGCAGGCAGTACTTTACAGTTTAACAGTAAAACAATTAAAGTGTTGTTACCAGTCCAAAAGTTCAAATCAGTCCAAAATTCAGCACTAAGAAGTTCAAAGCACAGCCATAACAGAAGAATCAAGGCAATTTGACTTGATGTTCTTGGCTTCTCGCAAGGAAAAGCCATCCCCAAGTGGAGCCAATGTTAGCCTCCTGCTGTAGCAGGTTACTCATATTTCATGATTGACATTTTACAGGCCAAATATGTCATACTTTTCATGCTGCAATGCTCCATATTTTCTAAACAGTCGCCAAGGAAAGAGTGCTACTCAAAGTTCATCTACTGCATTCCAATTTTGAAGAGTCATTCCAGTTTTGTAGAGTTTTCAGCTAAAGGGAGGTCCAAACAGCGTAATCTTGGTCTCCCTAGGTTTCAATTTCCTTTTTTAGAATATAGAGAATGAAAATCTGTCCAAACAGCTTAATCTTGGTAGATTCTTAGATAGGTAGAGAATCAAAGGAGCCCAACTGCTTAATCTGGGCCCTTGGAAGAAATAAGGGTAGTTTGTAGATAAGAAAGCATAAAAAGAAAAAATTGAAATGTTGGGTCTGCAAGTCTAAGTGCACCCAAACCAAAAGGAGAAAAAATGCTAGGTAAGTAGGCTGGGTAAGTAGTTTTGAGGTTGTAGAATCTTGATGTCTGTTCATTGCCATGTTTTAAAAGTATCATCTCTACTAAGGCTACAATCATCAAGAAGTTTCATGAGAAGGAGCTCAAATCAGGCATAACTAACTTCCCTTTCTTCCTCTTCCCCAAATCATTAACTAATTTCCCCAAAAAGAGGTCAAGATCTGCTTGATATCTCTTAGTTTCATCATTCTCCATGTCATTAGCTTAGGTGAAGATCTGCTTCACTCAAAGAGGATCCATACTTTCTCAATAAGGTACTATCTCCCCTTTAAAGCCTAAGATCTCTGAAACTTAGTGCTTTCTTGTCATCTCCATATTAACTACTGACATTATTATTTAACTCCCTATGTTTTCCCCATCCCCCTACTAAAACTATGTAGATAATCCCCTTATGTAAATATCCCCTCCCCCTGGTTGAAATATAACCATAAGTACTTCTCTGGGAATTACTAAGTCACCTGGACTTTAGTGAGAACCCTCCCTCTGCATAAATTTCCATTCCCAGGTGTTTGGACCCCTTCCAAACACTAAGAAAAACCTTTCCAAATGCTAAACCCCCCCTGCGCATTTTTCCTTGGAAATTATTAATGTTTGTTTAATAAATTTCCTCTGTAAAACCCATTTAACCCATTCCCTAAAGTTTAAAACCCACACCACCGCAGAAAATTAAAACTTTAACGCGCACGCGCTTTTACTAAACCCCGCGCATCTCCCTTTCCCATCCACCGTCGGATCGCCTCCTCAAGATCCGATGGCCCTTGTTCACATCGGGCGCCCCATTGTGGTGGTAGGTTACCACCCGACGTCTGACGGTTTTACCATCGTACACCGGGACAGGTGGCAGCCTCCCATTGCATCGGGCCGCCCCTGATAGAAACCACCTTCGTACCAAAGGCAAAACCGCCCTCCCCTCACATAACAGGAGCGCTACCTCACCCTGCCACGTCGCCTCCACATCACGTCACCCTGCCACGTGTCTCTGCCACGTCACCTCGCCGTACTGCCACATCACCTTGATGACGTCAGCACGCTGATGTCATATCCGTACCAAAGGACCCCACTGCTGATGTCAGCAGCTGTACTACTGACATCAGCAGCCAAAAAACCGAAAATTCGCGCAACCGCAAAAGTCGAGCTTCGAAGCTCCGGAATGAGAAACAGAGGCAGTTTTCGATGCGCGATTAGCGCGATAGGCCATATTGGGGAATCTTTAGGGAATATTTTGATTCCTTGGCCCTTTTTGCACCGAAAAGGCCCGAAATTTCCCGATTTTGCCAAATTAGACGGATTTGAAGACAGAGAGAGACCAGAGACAGAGATTAAAGAGTATCAGATCAAATATGCAGACAGAAAGCACGTCAAAGAGTATCAGGAAGCGGCAAAGGCCATCAATGTAGCGGAAAAGTGTATCAGAGGAGATTTTCTCAGGGCTCGAGGCAACTGCAACATTAAAATGAAAGCTCTTAAAGTCAAGAAGCAATTGAAGACGCATTGAAGGCTCACCAGCACAAATGACTGCATATTAAACTCACAGAAGATAAGTGGACCAGAACTCAATGCACAGTTATGACAGAACCACTACACCAAGCCACACAGGACACCTCATCAACTCAACTTGATTCAGTTGCCTCTAGTGCAGCCCAAAGAACTTACTTGCATTTAATTCCAGCAACGATTAGGTTTTAGAAAAAGCTTTTTTGACAGACCTGTTTAGGTCAATTGTAATAAATGACTTCAGATATTTTGCTTATATATACCACCCTAAAAAATGGAGTAGGGGTTGGTTGGTTGGTTGGTTGATCAGTAATTTAATCTTGGTTATTCCAATTTTTCTCTCAAGCAGAGACTCGCACTGTAACTGTGATGCTTTCTATAATCAAAGACTGCTGAAAACATGGATTCTAAAATTGTCTGCTGTGTTTAATTGGCCGAGGAGTGATTGTGGAATTCCTGTGCTTCGACATGGTTCAATAAGTGTTTCTTAACTCTGTTTGTTTTATTCATGTTTGTTTAATCAGAAATACGCCCTCTAAATTGCAGAAAAGAAGAATAGTTTATGATTTGCTTAACTGCACCTTAGGCTCAATTTCTGCGATTTTTCATGTTTTCATCAGGAATAGTTATGAACATGCATACTTAAATGATCTTGTTTACGCTATTTCTTTCACATATGAATGATAATTTAGGAATTCTTAACTGCTCCTAGATAACCATTCTTTCACTTCTCCTCCCTGTTAGTTCTGATGAAAGATTCTTAATTGCCTTTCATTCCTGACCATTATTCCATCCTTCAGCATATTGATAATTGTTTCATGTGTGGCTATCCCATTCCACAATCCTCTTGTGACCAAGAAAACGCAACAGCAAGCCTTAATACATGACTCCATACCCAATGGTTTGAAACTTATCACATTTTATCTTGCCTGTCTGCGTGGAATTTTCTACCTGGCATTCACCTTCCATCCAAACAAAACAACAAAAACCCCTGTATCCAACAACTAGCCTAAAATCACCATCAACATAGTTAAATCATAAAGAGAGATCCCTCTCTGATTGCAGGTGGCTAGAACCTGCAATCCAAAGATTGGTTTGTGGTTACCTCGGCCGTATCCCTATAGGAGCTTAAGGACAACCTGAGTGATAACAGGTGCCACATAGACTTAATATGTTGGTAAAATCCTTGTAATATACCCATCTCACACATGGGATCCTAGCACATGATTTAAGTTACAACCAAAAATATGTAACAATTTTGAAACTGCCATTTTCTACCTATATTTCTGTGCATATTTTGGGGAATCTCAAGAATCTGGAAAATGTGTTTTTGAGAGACCTAACAAATTTATTTGTATATCCAACCGTTCCCCAAAATGAAACATGTTTTGAAAGTTATAGCTGGTTCTTTGAAGCAGTTTTGTACAAAATTTCTAGAAAACCCAGATTGGAAAAAAACTCTAAACAATCATATTTAGGCACAATTTTTGAGGCCATGGAACTGAATCACAAAATTAAAAGAGAGGATTTTGTTGAAAATATAGCAATTTAAGATCCTTAGAAACATATACCAAAAATACATCATGGCCAAGAAGATATGGTTGGTTATTTAACACCAATTTGTATAAAATTACACAACAATAAGAGTTATGAGATTTTCCTCTAAAGTTGTAAATTTGCTTTATGAGTTTATGGGATTGGATTTTATCCTTGCTCAATGGATTTTATGTATAAATAATGCTTCAAAGGGTAGAGGAATAGAGGTTTTTCATTATTGTAATAGAGGAGATCAATGATTAGTTTTTGGAGAGACTTAGAGAGTTGATTTGTAACAAAAATTTTTGAAGTGAATAAAGAATTGATGGTTGCTGAATTGTGGTACATATTCTTAGCTTGATTTGATATTTTCTTAGCATCACTAACCTCCTGGGAAGGGTCCCTCAGTGTGGGTAAGTGTTGCTATGCTTCATGTGTTTTGTATATTAGCCTTACATCTAGCAATTTAGTTTTATTTTGCAGTGAATTTATATTAGATAAAACTTAGATCTATTCACTTTCATGCTTTCAATTTAGTGTTTAGTACTTCTCTTTAGTTTTAAGAAGTGAATTCCATTTTATTTCATATTTTATTTGATGTTCTTTTCAATTCTTCATTAGATTTGTATTTCACATAGTATTAGATTTATTGCTCTATTTTCATATATGTTAAGTAAAACGCATTATGATAAAATTCAAATTGATTTTTCTTAGGATTAAAGAGTCAAACAAATTTAAATAGGTTTCTTAACACATTTTAATATTTAAAATTTAAAATTACAAAATTTATGTACTTATTCAGAATTTCAAATTCCAGCCTTTTTGTACTTAATTCGGTACTAGGTTTTGTACTAGAATAAAGTATTAAAGAAATATGTAATTTAATATTGTTTAATTGATTGGAGCTTTATAGCTACTTGATAAAATATTCCTACATCGAATAGGAACCTACAATATATCTATAAGCCTTCTTAGCATTTATTTTTGATAGTTTGTTAATGCATTTCTTATAGTTTACTACGTTGTTTTCTTTACTTTCCTCACACACTTTTGCTTATAGTTGCAGACATTTACTTTTCTGCAACATGTTTAATGGGTTTTCATCACTATATGATTAAAATTGCTGAAGTCTCAAGACCTAATAAGCTACATATATAAAACCACATGAACATTGTTAATAAACGATTGTGGTTCAAATCTTGATAAGAATTAGAGTCCCATAGTCCATTGACAAGTGATAATCCTTAGTGATTAGTTCTTTCTAGTGTTAGTTGTTGGCATAGGATAGAATATCAAAACACTTTTTGAGGATGATCAAGAGTTTGGAAGAACTCTCTCAAATTCTAGCAGCAGTGGGGATATCTGCTTCTTAGGAAGAACAAATCTTGACAACGGTGAAGAATTTATCTGCCTTTCTAGAAGTAATATAAGAACAACAAATCCATGAATCACAGGAAGGTGTTCACCCTTGTAATATTGTCGAAGAAGCTAAAGAATCATGGACCACATGCAAGGAAGGAAACTGTTGGGTCTCCAAAAGGTCATCCACTTTCACCTTCATTTCCATCATTTTACCCTCATTCTATAACTCTATAACTCCATAACCCTACATTTAGTAACTATTTTCATAATCATATGGGTTTATTATTATGTTTTTCCAAGTCATTGGTTTTAAGTATATTAAGTGAATTTGTGATTAAATATTAAGAAATTAATATATATTCAGATATATCTAAAAGTATTATGAGTTTTGTGATATTATAGGCCTACCTGGATATTATAGAAGGGTCCTACTTGGCCATCTAACCATAAATTCGAATTTCAAATTCCAACTCATGAGGATTTGTGGAATAAGTATAGAAGATGTGGGTCATTAATTATGCACATCCAAAGGAGAAGAATCATGGATGGGAGGATTTTGAGAGGATTTGTATCTTACATTTTTAGGAGATTGGTTGTAACCACAAGAGATAAATGTGGATTTAGTAGAGATCTAAGGATCTATATTTATTGAATAGTTATCCTATTTTTTTTTATAAACAAGAATGCACCCTTCATACAAAGGGTTGTCAATTGTAAGTTGTCAGGTTGTTAACTAGTTAGTGTTGTTGTTAGTTGTTAGGTGTTAGAGTTGTTAGTTGGAGGTTGCAAGTTGCATCCAAGATGTGATTTGTAAAGTGAGGAGAGAGAATTCTTGTAATATATTGTAAATCATTTTATTAAATACATACCGCCACTTTGATCTCCAAGATGTGATAGTTTGTTTAGTGTGCTTGCTAAGGAATGGAGGGCCCTTATCAACCACAGTTTGCACACATTTGTACATATTGGTAACATAGTATGGTTATGATGTCATTTACTTTCAGCAAGTGTGGTTTCATTTTATGCAAGTGTGCTTTTCCTTTCAATGGGTGTGAGTGTGATTTCAATTCAGCAAGCATGATTTCATTTATGCAAGTGTGATTTCCTCTATGCAAGTGTGATTTAAATTTCTTTATGTTTGGTTTGGTTTGGATTGGGTTGACTTAACTAACTTCATAATTAGTTTTAATTGCATTAGACTAATCTATTATAATAAGCAACTACCTAGTACATATAGTACAGGTATACCTTGTCAGTTATACAAACACTAGGTTGGCAATTAATGACAAGGATTTAACTCGCAATTAAATCACCAAACATTTTGGTGTTGTTTCCAGGGAGGTATACATAGGTGTTTATTTTGAAAGATTAGAAAAATAATTATAGTTGCATTAATTTTTAAATGCATCGTTAAAATCATATTAAAATCATTTAGCATACATATTAGTTTTCAAAACTTTGTACTACTCTGTGTGCACGATAGGAATTATCAACTAGTTGGAGTAATTCATAGATAATTAAGAGTTTGAAGAATGTTCTTCCAATAAATTTCTCGAATCTTAGAAATATCTTAGATATCTACCTCTCAGGAAGAGTTTATTTTAACTGCATGCAGAAACTTGTCCATCTCTCCACATCCACAAGAAGATCTCCAAGTTTCTTTCGATTCCTCTTGTCAATCTGTTGAAGGGACTAAATAATTATGCAATAATTTGTTGGCATTATGATACATGTGTTATACTTGATGCACCCCACTTGTAGCAGAAAAACTCACTTGTATATGGTAACTAGATGAATCTACATAACTAGATGCATCTATAGGAGAGATATCAAATGGGATAGAATGCATGGCAGTTGTGTTTACCAAAGTGAGAAAATGTAGGAGAGTTCAAGGGAATCATTTCAGAAGTTATATGGAAAATCTCAGTGTAACAGGTTGGTTCAGTTTTGATAAAAGGAAACTCACAGTACAATAGGTATATTCAGAGGTAACAGGGAAATGGTACAGAAGAACAGGAAGATGGAACTAAGGTCTACTGATCAGAATAAATAAGGTGAAGGAAAAGGTTGATGTAAAGAAGTTTAAGAAGTATAGGTAGGTCCACTTAGTCAAAATGGCATATACATGTTGGTACACAAAACAAAAAGAGCATATACATATACACCCACTCTCATAGGAGGAAAAGCATGTACATGTTGGAAAACCAAGGTTTTGGTCCGAGGTATTTGGTCCAAGGTATTTTGGTCCAAGGTATTGGTACAAGGTATTTGGTCCAAGGTATTAACCCTAGGTATTTGGTCTAAGGTATTGGTCCCAAGTGGTTTTGGTCTGAGGTATTGATAAAGGATCTAAGTATATAAGGAGGAGAAGATCAAAGGGCTAAGTACACAAGTAATGAATATCTTATGAAGTGTTAGATCAAAAGCAAATATGCATGTTATGAATTTCTGATGCTTTGCTTGATCTAGACAAAATATGCACCTGAGCGTTTGATGATGGATGAGATCTGATGATGGATCAGGGTCATAATGACGTATCATTATGTGATCTGATAATGGATGCGCTAGATCTGGTTGCTAACACATTTTTATCCTTTATATGTGATGATATGGGTATGTCTGAAATTGGTAATTGTTTCGAAGTCATAAGTAAGTATTTGTAGATCTATACATTGGTTCGATTTGGTGAAGGTGGGTATACACGCTGGTTCGGCTCTTCAAAGTAGCGTATGTAAAAGAAAAGTTTGATGTTCAAGGATGACTGATCTATCAGATGTGCTATTTTACTGTTGTCTATCAATGAAGTCTTCTTAGATCTAAAAGTAAAATTGAATGCATAAAGATTTTGTGTCTCATTGATTAATTGATTGAGAAAGAAGGGTGATTCTTGTTGCTATCTATTTAGAACTCTATAATATGCCAGTAGATCTTCAGCATGTCATTGATTAGTACAGTTTGTGGTTCAAAGGTTTTATGATTCAATATATTTAGAGGTATACACAGGTTGGGAAAAAGGAAGTAGCGTATACACACAGGTTTGCTTCATTAAAGGAGTGTTTACATTCTAACACATTCCTTTTGAGGTTATAGTTAGTTCTAGTTGTTGAGGTAGTGTTCTGGGTTCAAATCTGTGCACTGGTTACAATGATCTGTCTGTTCCAGTTGATTGGTTGAATTTGATTAAGTTTGAATGAATGGTTGATTCATTTGTGTCAGAGGTTTAGTGATTTTTTGATTCAGTTGTGTCAGAGGTTCAGAGGTTTCAGTGGTTGATTGTTTCAGTTATATTAGATGTTGATGATTGGGTTTCAGTGATTGGTTGATGCAGAGGTATTTGATGGTTGTATTGCAGTGGTGATTGATTTTGAGCTTCAATGTTATTAATGGGTCCAGTGTGAAAATTTGACGAAATGTGGCCTTCATATTGTAGTAATGTGTACCAGGAGTATCCAGTGTGAAAATTAATGGAATGTGGTCCCTAGAGGATATTGAGGGTTGGAGCCTTCAATGAGGAAGTCAAAGCTTCCTACCAGTAGTGGTTGGTGATTTGATTAGGGGGTTGGAGCTCCCTTCCAATAGAAATTGGAGAAAGAGTGAAGGTTGTAGCCTTCTATAGGTTGGAGCCTACGTAATAGTAAACATATCTGCTGGTACAATAACTAGGGGGTTGTAGCTCCCTTCCAGAAGAAGTTGCAGAATGGGAGAAGGTTGTAGCCTTCCACAGGTGGGTGCCTACATATTGGTATGAGTCTGCACCAATACAAGATTGTAAACATATTTTCTTATTATTAAAAGAAGACAGAGACGATAGTAGCAGGTGGTTTTCACCCACATTGGGTTTCCACCTTAAATCTTGGTGTTCATGTGTGTTTCTTATGTGTGATGGTTTATTTTGTTATTACTTCACATGGTTACTGTTTAATGTTTAATAAAGTAATAATGCATTGATTAAAGATCAACATATGATGAATTAATTGAATCGTAAGTTCACTAGATATACCCTGGTTACCTTAAGAACAATTGCTTGCACACGTGAGTTCCCTTCACTAAAGTAGTGTATATAAATCTGATTATGGAAATGAAAAGTTATTGATTTGTAAATACTAATTCACCCCCCCCCCTCTCAGTATTATTTCCAACAATTGGAATCAGAGCATGTCCTTTGGCAGAAGCTTGATCGCTTGAAGAAGATCCATAGAAACAATGGGAAAGAAGCTAAAGAAGAAAGCACCTCAAAAGAAGAAGACATCTCAAGGGAACTGTGACAGTGGGAGAGATGATTGGCCATTATGTAGAAGCAACTCCTCAGATTTAGAATCACCTAAAAACAAAGATGAACAAGTAAAAGAATTATCAGGTATGAATTTGTTGTCCTCTGATGATACATTTCTCTGTTCATTTGAAGATAATGAAAGTGACAACAAAACAACTGAATTTTCTCTTATGGGTGACAAAGAAAGAAATCAAATAGAGGCAAAATTTAGAAATCTCATAAAAACAATTAGAGATCAAAAAGATCTAATTGATAAAAGGGAATGTGCCTACAAAGAAGAAGTTACCAGGTTAAAAGCCCGGTTGGAGGAAGGAAACAAAATAAAGGAGCAGTACAAAGAAAAGGAAGATCAAAGTCAAAGGCTACAGGATGAAGTGACATCATTGAGAAATGAAGTGAATGAAAAGGACACAACAACCAAGGAATTTATAGAAAGAACTAGCTACTATGAAGGTCTTGAAACTATGGTCGTTTCTCTAAAAGAAGATCTCAAAAATTCAAATAGGCAGAATGAAGAACTACTCCAAGCATTTGAAGAACAAGAAAATGAAGTTCTCGAATTAAGGCAACAAGTGGAAGAAGGAAGAAAAGTTGAAGAAATCATGAAGAAGTAGTATCTTGAAAAGGAAGAGCAATATCAGGTTGAGGTAAATATCCTAAAAGGTAAATTAGAAGAAAAGGATAAACTTTTATGATTTTAAGATAGCACTAAGATTTTGGATAATATTCTTAGTATTCAAAGGTCTTCTATCATCAAACCTGGTCTTGGTTTTCATAAAACTGTTGAAGGTGAATCTAGTTCAAAAGATGAGGCAGGGAACTCTAATGAAAAATCTGAAATGCTCAACAAGGAGATAAGAGGTCAACCTCATCAACAACCAAGGAAAGAAAGACTTAAAATAAAATCATTTACTCCTAACTATGGAAGTGATAATCATCTCTAATTGATGATGATGCCTTGATATTTCTTATTGATATATGGAATGATCAGATCTGACAGTGGACAGGTGGCATAGGTTCAAGGAGAGAACATGTTATGCTTTTAATAATGCATTGTTGGCATTATGTTTAGAAGTCTTTGGTACCTAATGGTTCTTATCAATGGTGATGATGCTTATGTGGCTAAAATTTTTAAATGATACATCATGCTATGTTGTGGTTATGAGTTTCCTATGATGAAGTCTTAGATGATACTTGTATTGCTTGGGGTTACATAGTTGTTATTTAGATCAGATTTATGGATGATTGTGGATGACTTTTTGATGATGCATACAATACATATATGTTTCTTACATGGTGATATTCATAAGGACAAGGAGAAGTACAAATCTTGAGTACACAACTTCATTATTTGACGATGAGCCACTCATTTCTTTTATGCTATTGTCATCATGCCTTCAAAGATGCATAAAATTCATATGGTGCAGTTATGATGTACGATTCCTATAGTTCTTGGCTCTCATATGGTTGAGGTTGTTGTTTTTTATGGTATCAAGAAAGCTTGCCAAGTGACTATGAGCTCATGGTTTTCTAGTTGCTATCTCTTTGATGGATATACAATATGTTGGATACATGGATGATTACTTAAGTTGCATATTGATAAATGTTGTTGGTTGGCCAAGAAAATGGTGTTATTACAAGCATAGCTATTTGAAGACACGGATATTCAGAGACATGGCTTGCTTAGTCACATAATGATGATGACCTCTTATTTTATGATGATAGGTTTGATATTCACATATGTTGATTATCATGGTTGATGCTTATCAAATGTGGGATGTTCCCTAGTGATGATACATGGTTGATATATCGAGGGTTCTTGTGGAAATATCATGTAGTTCTTGATGATGATGTTATGATCATAAATGATGACTATGGTGTTTTCACATACATATGATGTGAATGATTTTTTGTCACTTTTTGGACATAAGGCTCTTTGTACTAGGGAAATAGAGCAAGGTTATCTTGATGAGATCAAGAGGATGAGTTGATATCTATATGTGGCATACTTTGTCACAGGTTGATGATACTACATTATCATATATTGGGAACTGATGATGGACATATACAGGTTGTTGGGTTGGATGTTGCTGACAGATGCTTATGGTGTAGATCATACATGGTGTATGGTAGTTGCTAATGACTATCATGATCTTATTTTGATCTTTGGTCTCTGTTATAAATGTCATGTATATCATTTGATGTAAAGGTCACATAAATACCCATGATCTAATAGTATGTCTTTGTCTGTCATAGTCTTGCAATGAGTCCTTCTTGGTCATATGATGTAATTTGTACCCCCACTATGCATGGGAAAGATGATGTAATAATTTATATATTTCAGTCATGTATAAAATATTGGTATATCCCCACTTGGTTGGGAGATTTATGTATGATTCATTGGTGATAGGAAGGTCATACTCACATAGTTTAGTTATAGAGTCATGTTATTCATTTGGAAAATACTTTTGCAGACTCTGCATGAGCTTAGGGGGAGCATGGACAGTTTAGTGCTTCTCAGCATGTACAATGGGGGAGTTTAATCAGAGAATTTAGCATGTGCCTAAGGGAAGCACGATCAATGTTCATATTCAATTGTTCAGATATGGAAGTCTTCATTTTGGTCATCCCTTTACCCTTGATCTCAAAGGGGGAGAATATCTCGGTCTGCCCTTTTCCCTTGATGTCAAAGGGGGAGAGTATTTTGGTGTTGCTTGTTATCTCTAACGGTTTCTACAACTTGCAGTAATCAACACCAACATGGTTGTCATCAAGTCCAAAGGGGGACATTGTTGGCATTATGATACATGTGTTCTACTTGATGGCAGCCCACTTGTAGCAGAACAACACACTTGTATATGGTAACTAGATGAATATATGTAACCAGATGAATCTATAGGAGAGATATCAGATGAGATAGAATACATGGAAATTATGTTTACAGAAGTGAGAAAATGTAGGACGGTTCAAGGGAATCATTTCAGAAGTTATATGGCAAATCTCAGTGTAACACGTTAGTTCAGTTTTGATAGAAGGAAACTCATAGTACAATAGGTATATTCAGAGGTAACAGGGAAGTAGTATAGAAGAACAAGAAGATGGAACTAAAGTCTACTTATAATAATAAATAAGGTGAAACAAAAGGTTGATGTAAAGCAGTTTAAGAAGTACACACAGGTCCAATTTGTCAAAACAATGTATACACGCTAGTACACAGAACAAAAAGAGCGTATATGTATACATGCACTCTCACAGGAGGAAAATCACGTACATGTTGGAAAACCAAGGTTTTGGTCCGAGGTATTTGGTCCAAGGTATTTGGTTCGATGTATTGACCCTAGGTATTCGGTCCAAGGTATTAGTCCCAAGTGGTTTTGGTTCGAGGTATTGGCAAAGGATCTGAGTATATAAGGAGGAGAAGATCGAAGGTCTAAGTACAAAAGTAAAGAATATCTTATGAAGTATTAGATCAAAAGCAAATATGCATGTTATGGGTTTCTGATGCTTTGCTTGATCTAGACTAACTATGCACTTGAGGGTTTGATGATGGATGGGATCTAATGATGGATCAGGATCATAGTGACTTATCATTATGTGATCTAATAATGGATGGGCTAGATCTGATTGCTAACACATGTTTTATCCTATGATTTGGGTATGTTTGAAATCGGGAATTGTAGTGAAGTCCTAAGTAAGTATTTGCAGATCTATACGCTGGTTTGCTTTGGTGAAGGTGCGTATACACGCTGGTTCAGCTCTTCAAAGTAGCATATGTAAAAGAAAAGCATGATGTTCAAGGATGATTGATCTATCATATTAGTCCTATCGTTTTACTGTTGTTTTCGAATGAAGTCTTCTTAGATCTGAAAAGGAAAATTGAATGCATAAAGAGTTTGTGTCTCATTGATTAATTGATTGAGAAATAAGGGTGATCCTTGTTTCTATCTGTTTAGAACTTTGTAATATGACAGTATATCTTTACAATATAACTGATTAGTACAGTTTTTGGTTCAAAGTGTTTATGCTTCAATATATTTAGAGGTATACATAGGTTGGGAAAGAGGAAGTAGTGTATACACGCAGGTTTTCTTCATTAAAGGAGCGTATACATTCTGACATATGCCTTTTGAGGTTACGATTAGTTTTGGTTGTTGATGCAGTGTTCTGGGTTCAGATCTGTGCACTGGTTACAGTGATTTGTCTGTTCCAGTAGATTAGTTGAATTTGATTAAGTTTGAATGAATGGTTGATTTAGTTGTGTCAGAGGTTCAGTGATTGTTTGATTCAGTTGTGTCAGAGGTTCAGAGGTTTCAGTGATTGATTGATGCAGAGGTATTTGATGGTTGTATTGCAGTGGTGATTGATTTTTAGCTTCAATGTTATTAATGGGTCTAGTGTGAAAATTTGATGAAACATGGCCTTCATATTGTAGTAATGTGTACTAGGAGTATCTAGTGTGAAAATTAATGAAATGTGGTCCCTAGAGGATACTGAGGATTGGAGCCTTCAGTGAGGAAGTCGAAGCTTCTTGCCAGTAGTGGCTGGTGATTTGATCAGGGGGTTGAGCTCCCTTCCAGTAGCAGTTGGAGAATGAATGAAGATTGTAGCCTTCTATAGGTTGGAGCCTACGTACTAGTAAACATATCTTCTAGTATAAGAACTAGGGGGTTGTAGCTCCCTTCTAGAGGAAGTTGGAGAATGAGAGAAGGTTGTAGCCTTCTATAGGTGGGTGCCTTCGTACTGGTATGAGTATGCACCAGTACAAGATTGTAAACATATTTTCTTATTATTAAGAGAAGACAAAGACGACAGCAACTGGTGGTTTTCACCCACATTGGGTTTCCACCTTAAATCTTGGTATTCATGTGTGTTTCTTATGTGTGATAGTTTATTATGTTATTATTTCACATGGTTACTATTTAATGTTTAATAAAGTACTAATGCACTGATTAAATATCAACATATGATGAATTAACTAAATATTAAGTTCACTAGATATACTTTGGTTGCCTTAAGAATAGTCGCGTTCACACATGAGTTCCCTTCAACAAAGTAGTGTATATAAATTTGATTATGGAAATGAAAATTTATTGATTTGTAAATATTGGTTCACCCCCCCTCTCAGTATTATTTCCAACATAGTTTTGATGAGGAGAAAACTAGTGGAATCTAAGATTGAGGAATGCATAACAAAGGAGGATATTCAATGTGATATAAACAAAGAAAAGAATCAAGAATGTCATGACCTTATTGAAAGATGGTTCCAATCAAGGATCAAGTCACATCACTCTTTCATTCTTCCTTACTTCTTAATTGCATTATCAAAACAACCGGTCTTTCATGCTTTGATGTGTTTTAATGAATATTTTTTAGAACTAAGCATGAATATATTTTTACTTCGGTTATGCACATGGTTACATTGGAAATATGTATACACTTGATCAATTCTTCTTTTCCTAGTAGAGTAGAGTAGGATAGAATTAATTAATAAAAACCAATTTTGTTGATGTGTTTTTTTTTCAAGTTTTTAAGTTAGATTTCATTCTATTTGCAATTTTATTTATTGGTAGTGCACTATGAGCCACCCAACTCACTAATGAATTGTAGAAAGATGTAGAAAGAGAATGAATATTTGAGAATAAAGAGACAAATAGAGTTTTGAGACCACAAATTGAAGTTAGAAATCAAATCCTTTTGCTTTGTTTTTGAATAAATTGTTTCAATATTTTTTAGTATGCTCTCTTCTTGCACTCTCTATGACTTGAAAGATCAGAATTTTTTTTTGAACAAAATTAGTTTTAAAAATTTGCAATAAAAATTGGATAAGAGCTCTAAATTCATAATCAAAAGTATAATAACATGATTTTAGAAAGCTTAAACAACAAAACTAATGTCTCCAATGGATCCAACATTGTAAAAAACCCCTGTTTTAACTCTTTTTTCACCTCATTTGGCCAAAACTTGAGTAAAATATGATTATTTTAATTTTCTGCCCAATTGTGCTATTAATAATCCTACAATTCTAACTAAACCTGGTCTATGTGCCGCAAATGTGAAAACATAACACAAAACTAGCCTTCTTGATTGGCGGTCGAATTTGTAGGATAAATAAACATAGCCCCCAGTTTCGAAACTTATGGTCACATGGCACCATGCGACTACAGTGGATGCTGAAAATAAGGACTTGAGGGCTAAGAGTTATTATGTTGTTAGAATGGTCATATGGCCCTCACAGGACTGTGGGCCAAGCTAAGACCTAACCCTTGGCCCCCACCCATGGTTCTATGATGCTCGACGGATAGGGGCTAGGGCTTAGCCCAAAAGGTGCACCCATCAACCTTAAATTCAAAAATTAATATTATGGTTAACAAGACATGAGTTAGCGGAGTTGGTTAGGAGATTTATTGGTGGAAAAATGGTCTCGTGTTCAATTCTCATGAAGGACATTCAGCCTTCAACAAAAGTTTGGCCCACCATGAGGAGGCCATGCGGCAACCATTCGCTGGTCCACGAGGCACTTCCTCATTGGCCAACCACAACAACTAGTTAAACAATAAAAAATTAACACATTTCAACCAATCAACTTGTGACAAGTGTCAATCACTCATTGGCTAATTAAAGACCAGTCAAACAATGCCAAGTGTCATGACCCAGTTAGTGTACAGACTACTGATTGGGCATTCGTTGTTTCATAAAACAAACAAAACATGATTTTGGGAGCATTCAAAGTTAGATTTTAGTGAAGCAAATTGCGTTGGATATAGGGCGACAATATCTACACTTTGCCTCTGGTTTCAAGTTGATCCAAGAAGTTTGAATTTTGATCATTTTCTTGATCCATAAGATCATGAACAAGGGTGGAGTGTTAGAGGAAAATAAAAACGCAGTGACTTAGAATTTCATAAAAAACCTGCAAATATTTAAAAACCCAACTGAAATAATTGACAAACCACCATCCAAGTCTAAATGCAAGTTGTAAAAGTGGCAAGGCAATGAAATGATCCATATTTTTGGTAGTTGCAGAATCGACACGATTCAGTAGCTTATACAAATTTGGTTTATGGTCTATTGATGAAGAATTAAGTGTGTGGAGAAGGTCTCAAGCTCAAAATTGGTTAGAAGCACAATGAAGAAGTCACCAACAAAACAATAAGAGGTGATCCATGGTACTGATAAGGTAAAAGTGCATTTATTTTTCATTCTTGAATTTGTTTTATTAGTATTATTTCTGAGTTTTTTTTGTGCATATATCATATGAAGAGGGACTAATCACTTGTCTCTTTTGATAGTATTGCAGTTTATTGCATAAATTGCTAAGTTTTTGCAGGTTCCAAAATGATGAAGGAAGATGAAAGTATATGCACAAGTACCTTTTTAAATACCATCTTTCTTTCAAAAGAGCATGATCATTCAATGTAAAATTAGATCCACTACACCATTTCTACTAAACACATACAAATTTTACGATTGCTACACATTTTAAGCTTACCTTCAATCCATAATTGTCCATCTCCATACTACAAAATACTCATTTCCCTTTGCAATATTCATACTTTCCTGCCTAATTTTCACTCATCCTTAACCCAAAATTAAAGTCATTCAACTCCCTTACAAAGTTGAATCATCCCATTTTCCATTTCCTTCCTGTCAAATAAACGTTGCTTCAATAAAAAAATTTCATCTATAGTTCTTAAAATTATTATTTCATACTCACATTAGATGATGGAGGATTCATTAAGGCCTCCCCTCTAACATGTTTTGACCCATCGACTCCAACACATCATCTGGGATCAATACTAGAGATTTTTGAAGTACCTTGAGGCTTGCATCCCTTAATTGAAATCTCTCTCACCAATAAACAGTGGGAATACATCAATGTCCCCTTTTTTTGGATATTCTAGGTGAATTTACTACAACACATCTATTCATACCTAGTAAGATGTACTTAGGAATATTGACTCTCATTTATATCAATGGTGAGTAGTATCGTGTTGATTAATGGCATTCATTAATGACCAGTAATCCAACAATTTTTATTTTTTTTATGTTCGACATTGACACATTTATTCACATAGATAAGAATTATGCCACTAAGTGGAACGAATGAACACTACATGATTTCAATAATTTGCAATAGGACTTGATTCAACATCACTAGCAATAAATATTCCAATCTCATCCTCAATTCATAGAAACGAGAGAAAGAAGAAGCAAGATCAAATTATTTTACTTAATATTCCTTGATCCAGTAGCAACAACCACACTTTTTGATATACATAGCTTGTCCTCTTTTCAGGTAGTTGAAGGTATGTAATTTTATAATTTTTAATGATGTAATTCCTTAAATGATAAAATTGTGATTTTGGAAAATCCCTCACCACATTCATATTCCCTTTTTCATTTTCCAAAAACTAAAAATACCTTCAGTTGGGGGAAGGGATTTTCATATTTCATGCCACATGTCACATTTCTTTTCATCCTAACCAGGATATTTTTCCCAAATCAACTATTATTTCCTTTTGATTCAAAAAAAAGTGTATATGTTTTGCAATGATCACTTGATGAGCACATTAAATGGCTGACAGTCACTATGGGACTTAAAAAAATTAATTCTCAATGTTTTCAAGTATTTTTATGCAACAAAAAATTAACAAAAGTATTGTTACACAAGAAACAATACTCATAAAAGTTTGGTTGTTACACAAGAACCAACCATAGAAAAATATATGCTACAATCAAATGTATTTCAAAGTACACATTGCAAAAAGAACAAAATTATCAAATGATATGATTATTCAAACTTAAAAGAGAGTCAATACAAAGCCAAAGCTCATATAGAAGTAAAACATTTCAAGAATATCAACTTATGATTAAGGAAATCGATGTTGGGTCTCCAAAAGGTCATCCAATTTCACCTTCATTTCCATCATTTTACCCTCATTCCATAACTCTGTAACTCCATAACTCTACATTTAGTAACCATTTTCATAATCATATGGGTTTATTATTAATTGTTTCCAAGTCATTGATTTTAAGTATATTAAGTGAATTTGTGATTAAATATTAAGAAATTAACATATTTTCATATATATCTAAAAGTCTTATGACTTTTGTGATATTGTAGGCCTACTTGGATATTCTAGAAGGGTCATACTTGGCCATCCAACCACAAATTCGAATTTCAAATTCCAACTCATGAGGATTTGTGGAATAATTGTAGAAGATATGGATCATCAATTATGCACATCCAAAGGAGAAGAATCATGGATGGGAGGATTCTGAGAGGATTTGTATCTTACATTTTTAGGAGATTGGTTGTAACCACGAGAGATAAATGTGGATTTAGTATATATCTAAGGATCTATATTTATTGAATAGTTATCCTAATGTTTTGTATAAATAAGAGTGCACCCTTCATACAAAGGGTTGTCAATTGTAAGTTGTTAGGTTGTTAAGTAGCTAGTGTTGTTGTTAGTTCTTAGGTGTTAGAGTTGTTAGTTGGAGGTTCCAAGTTGCATCCAAGATGTGATTTGTAAAGTGAGGAGAGAGAATTCTTGTAATATCATGTAACTCATTTTGTGAAATACATACTGCCACTTTGATCTCCAAGATGTGATAGTTTGTTTACTGCGTTTGTTGAGGAATGGAGGGCCCCTATCAACCACAGTTTGCACACCTTTGTACATATTGTTAACATAGTATAGTTATGATTTCATTTACTTTCAACAAGTTTGTTTTCATTTTATTCAAGTGTGCTTTTCCTTTCAGAAAGTGTGAGTGTGATTTCAATTCAGCAAACATCATTTCAATTCAACAAGACTTATTTCATTTATGCAAGTGTGATTTCATTTTCAAGAAAGTGTGATTTCCTTTATGCAAGTATGATTTCAATTTATTTATGTTTGGTTTGGTTTGGATTGAGTTGAATTAATTAACTTCATAATTAGTTTTAATTGCATTAAGTTAATCTATTCTGATAAGTAACCACCTAGTACATATAGTACAAGTATACCTCGTCAGTTCTATGAACCTCGTGTTGATAATTAATGACAACGATTTAACCTGCAATTAAATCACCCAACATAAACCATTAGAATCTACGTTTGAAGAATTTTTGACATGCCTATCTACAGATCCTCTAAGCACACAAGATGACAATCATCTAATGCTAGAAGATCTACATGGAAAAATAAAGGAGGATATGGTAAATGATCCAAATAACGAGGTAAACCAAGATAATTTTGATTTTTTTGAAAGTTGGTTTCAAGCAACTATAAGGCCATACCACTCCTTCATTCTTCCCTACTTCTTGACATCATCATTAAAACAAATGGTTCTTCATACTGAGGTATGAATTGAAGATTATATTCTAAACTTAAGTATGAATTCATTTTTATACTTGTTACACACATGGTTACATTGGAAATATTCCATGTTCTTCACAAAAATCGAAAAATTCATCTGAGGTAAATTCTCCTCCTCGATCAGATCTGAGACATTTGATTCTGTGGTCTGATTCGTTTTCAACCAAAGCTTTGAATGACTTGAAATTTTTGAAAGCTTCATCTTTATACTTCATGAGACCTATCCAACACATCCTTGAAAAGTCATCAATAAACAATATGAAGTACTCTTCTCCTCGAGGTGACCTCTTCCTAGTTGGACCACATATATCAGTATGAACAAGTTCAAGTGGTCCGCTCGCTGATCCTTCCTTCTCAGGAAAATTAGTTCTGGTTTGCTTACCAAATTGACATGATTTGCATATTGTATTGTCTAGAATTCTGATGTCGGGAAGACCACGAACCGCCTGATATTTTCATGCTTTCCTTATCTGGGAGAAACTAAGATGCCCCAATCTTCTGTGCCATAGCCAATGTTCATCATTCTTGCTCAGATAACATTGTTGTTCTCCTTCTTTGAATATATATAGATTATTCGGAGTTCTTGTGCCTTTGATCACTGTATTTCCTGTGTCAAGCTCACGAACAATGCATCCACTTGATCTAAATATAACCTCAATTCCTTGATCACACAGTTGACTAACACTCAATAAATTATGTTTTAAGCCATCAAAATACATAACATTACCAGCTTTGACCTTCTTTTTCAGCTGAGCAGAACCTTTACCTTTTATGAATGCAGGGGTGTCATTTCCAAATGATACCTTCTTTTCCATTTCTAAGGTAGTATATGACTGAAGTTTTCCTTTATCACCTGTCATATGTTTTGAGCATCCACTGTCAATGTACCATTGATTTCCTATCCTTCTGCATATAAGGCGATTCCACAGCTTTCTGGTTGTGGTTCTTTCTTTCTCCATGTTATAGAACTCGATGAAGCCTGCTCCTTCTGAATTGTTCGCCGAAACCTGTTCCTGCATTCAGAATCTTCATGACCGAAATTGTTACAAATAGTGCATTCTATTTCATTTTCAAGAGAAGAGAAGTTATTGTAGGTTTTTTCATGATTCCTGTCATACCCCTTTGTTTTTGAGCTTCCCTAGTCATGATGGTCTTGTAGGCAACACACTGAGCAACTTTATGACCAAATTTATGACAAGAGAAACATTGGCCATTGAAGAAATTCCTGCGACTATCATATCTACCAACCATATGATTGTAGTTTCCATCCATTCTTGAGCTAAATTGAGAATGATTTACCTGAGGTCGGTTGAGGATTATGTTCATCCTTGAAGTAGATTGCTCCCAATAATCGATGAACATTCTTGAAGCAACTTGTCCTTGATTTACCTGGTGATCCGCATCATGCTTTTGCTGTTCATTTCTCCTTGCTACATCAAGATAACTTTTGGAGGTGGATGGCTTCTGTGCTTGAGATGTTTCCTCAAAATATCCAAGACCTGTCTTGATTAGAGGAGAATGCTGCATTTTGATAATCTCATCTAAAGTTTCAAATCCTTTAGAAAATCTAAGATTAAGAGCTTTTGTTTTCTCAATTTCTTTTCTTAGTCCCACAATTTCACATTCTAATTCTTTATTGTGTTTATCTCTTTCAGCAAGTTGGAAAGTCAATGTGTCTATAATCATGTTCTTTTCTTCTAAACCAATTTTGAGTTTAGAAATTTCTTCATAAATATCTTCTTCATTTATAGCATCCAAGAAATCATCATCTTCAAAAGCCATTAAAAGTCTATTATCATTACCTTGGTCATCTTCATCACTGTTTGAAAGTCCATCACTGTCTTCACGAGTATAATAACTTTTCTTACTTGCATTCTGTTTTATGTTCCATCTAACAGGTTCCTTACCTTTGTCTAGTCTATCTTTATGAGAGCATTTTGCAGCATAGTGACTGACTCTTCCATAAGAAAAGCATTTGAAAGGCAGCTTACCTCTGAATCTTCCAGATCCCCATTGAAGATTCTTGACAAAGTTTGATTCTTCTTCTTCTTTAGACATATATCCTGGCTCATTGTAATCTCCTTTTCCTGAAGCTTTGAATGCAACTTCTCTTCTATCTGATGGTCCTCCTTTTCTCATTTCATAAGCAGTTAGAATTCCATGTAGTTGTGACATGGTAAGGTTCTGTAGATTCTCCCTGTCTTCTATGGTAGAAACTTTTGAATCAAACTTAAGAGACAGAGATATTAGAACTTTTTCAACCAGAACAACTTCTTTTATTTCTTCACCCAAGTTTTTCATACAATTTATGATCTCATCTATACGTAGAAAGAAGCTAGCCACACTTTCATCATTATGCATTCTGAGACTTTCATATTGAATTCTTAGAGTTTTCAATTTTGCACATTTTACCTGTTCATCTCCTTCATAGCTCAGAACGATCTTGTCCCATATTTCTTTTGCACTTTTGAGCTGCATTACCTTGACAAATTCTGATTGAGATAGACTTCCCAATAGAGTATTGACAAATTTTGCATTTGTTTCATACTTCTTCTTCTCTACTAGATCTGTAGGAGTTGTTGATAGAAAAGTATATCCTATTTCCACAATATCCCAAACTTCTGTACCAAGAGATTGAAGATAGGCAATGATTCTTACCTTCCAATAGACGAAGTTGGTCCCATCAAATATCGGTGGCCTAATAGATGCTTCCTTTTCATAGTTGCTCATGATGATAGATCTTCCTTCAAGCAATCAAGCTTCTGTTGAAGGACCTGCTCTGATACCAGTTGTTGGAAATAATACTGAGAGGGGGGGTGAATCAGTATTAACAAACTCTTTTTCAATTTATACAAATATTTGCAGATATGACAATTGAAACTTGCATATACCTTCCAAACTTATATTTTAAATCATTCTTCAGATGTTTGTCATTAATCTATATGTGAGAACCATATAATAATGAGTAGGAACACAAAATAGACAATCACACCAAGAAACACAAGATGTAAGGTGGAAACCCAATGTGGGTGAAAACTACCTGCTGCAATATGTCTCTATCTTCTTTCAATTAGAAGCTTCTTTTTACAATGATTTTGTACTGGTGCAGTCCTTTACCAGTACACAGGGTGCAACCTGCAGAGAGCTACAACCCTCTCTCGCTTTCCAAATTTTCCTGGAAGGGAGCTACAACCCCCTTAGCTCTTGTACTAGCTGAGATACTAGTACGTAGGTGTTGACCTACAGAAGGCTACCACCTTCTCTTTTCTTCCAGGGACCACGTTTCATAAATTTTCAGACTTGATCCAAGAATATCAAATAGTCATCAAGTATATATGCATCAACTAATTAACTTCTTAGAATGTTGTAAATAGAAAAATAGTACCAATTCTATACCCAAAACACTACAACAATATACAAAATTAGCTAAAATATATTTCAAGAAGAGTTCACAACTTCACCAAGAGTAACCTGCGGATGTCCACACTTTCTCTGTGTGTGGCCTACGCAGATCCGCTCCTACGTTGTCTGTGACCTGCGCAGTTCTGCACTTGTGGCCACTTCTGATCTGCAAACCTATGCAACTGCTCCTTTACTGGTACCGCACACCTCCGCACCTGCTCCTTTACTAGTGTTGCGCACCTCTGCACCTGCGCCTTCTCTGATCCTGCGCACCTTCAGATATAGACAATTTATCAGTCCTCAAATATACCCCCGACTGTCAAATTCACAGATCCGTTCATGTGCCAAGGAGATCTCGACCCATCAGCAGATCTGACTTATAATGATTTGGTTTCTCCTTGATTCAGGTTCAACTATAACTCACCAACCAATTATCAGAAATTAAGATCTTACTATTCTTAAGATATTCAACACACTTGTGTGCAACCAAATGATTTCCTTTTCCTTTTTATAGCCAGGTCCTTACTCAAACCATGGACCAAAACCATTGAAACACAATACTAGGGACCCAAAACCTTGGTTCAATATTTTAGATGCAAAAACCACGGACCAAAACCATAGGATCACAAATGTCGGGCTAAATACCATGGACCAAACTTAAGATGCACGCTTTTTCTGCATGAAAGTCCGTGCATTTTAGGTTCGCACCTTTCGTTCAGAACACCTGCGAATATGTCCGCACTTTCTAAACTAAGCTCCTGCGCAACCTGCCAATGACTGCAACTTTTGAACGGTGCACCTGCGGAACCTGAAAATAACACTGCTGCACTATAATTTGTCATCTGATTCCTTTGTCCTGCATCCCATGAATCCTATCACATCTAATATTTCTTCTGTAGACTCATCTGGTTGTGTATAAGTAAATTGTTCTTCTATGAGTGGGTTGCCATCAAGTACAACACATACATCATAATGCCAACACTCCAACCCCACCCTTATTATTTTTCAATACAATAAATAGACTCAATCTGTGGGAAAACAGATCGACACTAACAGGGAGTTGTTTAATCATTAACTAATAAAAGCTGGAAAGCCAAACACCTATTTTGAAAAAGCGCAGTGTTACAGCTTGTTTTTCTCTGGTGACCAATTAAAAGACAAAAAATGTAGCGTGGATCCCATGAAATCATGGCTTGAGGACAAAAATAGACCATACGTTCCTATCTCTCTGCTGTGGTTGATATCTTCGTTCTATTTTTGGCTTTCGGTCCTTGAATTTTCACTTTGCCTTTGCCATTTGAAAAAACCAACTTCTTAATAAAAATAGTTTTGAATTTTGCCTTTGATGACGGGAAATAGAGTTCCGCCAATCCCAAACTGACGCCCCTTAGACAACTGTAGTTTTTCCATCGACTCCTCCAGCATTTGTCTGTCATTAATTTAAAAACGGACTGGTATATCAAGAGATGATTGTAATTTTTTTTTTTACGGAATCCCTCTTCCATCTTTGTTTATGGAGCATGCCAGTATTACAATAGACTAAGAGTAACATTTCATACATTCTTGAGAGCTAGTCAAAAAAATGATCTACCATATTACGTGTAACATTTGAAACTAGCCCAGATAACTGCCTTGGCCTTAGACCATCATGATTCGACTGCCTAGCATCAAAGGATGTTTCCAAAATCAGTATCTTCAACGGAGGATGAACGTCTGAGTTTGGTTCATATGTCGAGACAAAGTACGCTTGCACTGAGATCATGACTTCCTTTATTATATTGAGACTATGAACATATGACTGAGATATTAGACTTTATAATTATGTTATGTCTGTCTATCTTTGAGACCCTCATTGTTATTTCGTGACTATATACCAGGGAAAATATTGCATACAATTGTGACTGCGTTCCAAATTTTCAAGCGTTTGTTTCGTAGCTATCAAGAGACGGTGACTGAGATGTCACATGATCCTTTATCACAGGTATGCAGTGACTTCGATCCTGAGATTATTACCATTATGGAGGAGACAGAACATCTACTGAGATAGAGCATTGAGACATGGATGTCGGAACAACATTTGCGTGGAATTAAGGCTGCCAAAACAGAGTGTGTTCCTACTTCACTGCGATAGAGTGTCGAGATCATGCTTGCATGACACTGTTGTACCCATCGAAGATCATAGAATCCTTCTTCCATCGAAACATTGTAACCTTGCCTTCATTGGAGATTTATTTATCTATTGTGCCATCGAAGCTCCAGAATTGCATCTGAATTTTTTCTTGCTTTCACTCTGAGTTCACACGCCAATTTAGGATTAGCATTTACGAATATACTAGTAGACAACTATTACTAAACCAACATGGAGCGAGAAGATCTGAGTGATTTGAATTTTGGCAAAGCAACGATAAAAATTTTGATTGTCTGCCCTGTGCATCGTGCAGTAGGCCCAATGCGCCACACGTCTTGGATGCGCCGCACCCGTGTGTTTTTACATTGTTTAGAGGCGCCCAATGTGCCGCGCTCCTCCAGCGCGCCACGCCGGTCAGCCAGTTCGCCGCACACCTATTTTCAACACACATTTCGGCCTTAAACAACACCTTCACTCCTCCACCATTGAATTTCGACTTCTTTGATGTTTTGGGTGAAAATGAATTGCTAGATGTGGAAATATCTTATGTATCATAAGGATTTTAATTCTCTCTTCCATCTTTTAATGTTTCAATTGTGGCATTTTCATTTTTAATGCGAACTTTGTTCTGCTTGCTTCCACTTGATTTTCTGACTCAAATCATGGCTCCTTTGTTGATTTTTTGTAGGTATGGTAGCATGTCTTGGCAAAGAGTGACCAAGGGCTGCATGTGAACATTTTCAACTGAAAAACCTTGAAAATATACATGGTAATTATTTCAAAAGATGAAAAGATGACTTTTTCTTCAAAACAGGGTTTTGAAGAAAAGTCATGATCAATCAGTATGACAATGAAATTTTTGACATGACAACATATTTTGAATCTCCCTCTGGCCTGCTGGCATTATTGGACACTTTTTCAAACCAAATCTGTGAAACCCTAGACCTATGACTGACATGACTCTTTTCCCATTAAAAGATCAAATATTGATTGTCATGGACTTTAATAAACATTGATGAAAATACCTAAGCTGGCAGGTACAAGACATGAGGGGAATGAATGACAAAATCCTTCCATAAGATTATGGCATGCCTCTAACAGAATGCAGATGAATGACTGAATGAGACACCTAAAAAATGAAAGCCAAAAAGAGTTTTGATCTCTGACGGAGGACTGACAAGATCGACTCTATCATGCTCCTTTCTTCTCCTTGATGCCCTTTTCAATTTTTCCTTTAAGCTCTTGATTCTTGCCTTGCAGACTTTGTTTCTCACCATGTAATGATAAGCCATATGCCTCAACAATGTCTTCTCCTTGTTGGCCTTCTCCAACAACCTTTCTAAGTGGATATTCACTCTTTCAAGCCATGATTCTCGATCGGCATTGATTTCTTGCTCAAGTGATGTGAGCTCCACCTTCCTCCTTTGGACAGCTTGGCAGTTTTCCCGTATGTTTTGCAATTCCATAATCTCTTGCTGATCCTCAAGCTGCTTATTTCTTTGCTCCACGTATTTTATTATCCACTTAGCCCTTTCCAAGTTGAGGGACAAAGCATTGATGTCCGCTTGCTGCTCTTGGATGATTTTTTTGAGATTTGAGCTTTGTGGACCCAAATCAGTGTCATCACCCTCAATGAGAATGAACTCAATCTCTGGCTTGCCTGATGGTCCCTCATCCTGTAATGGCCTCTTGCCTTTGTCTTTAACCTGATGTGCTGATGAAGGAAGCGAGACCCCTTCCACCCCGGGTGGAGATAATACTCGCTTTGCTGCTGTGAACAACTGTCTAGTGCCCTTCTGATAGGTAACAAACACCGGCATACTAGCGGTCTATGTCTCATGACCCTCATGTTGATATGAAGGTTCACCTGTCTCATGCAAAGCCTTTGGAGGTCCCTGAGGAGCCGTGAAGAACTCACGAGAAATGAAATCATCCCAAGTGATGCCTTGCAAACCAAGCTGAAGGATGACCACAATCTTAATGAGAGAAAAATGGTAAATATTGTTGAACTGCTGCTGAGGAGTCTTTTGCTGTACTAGGATGGTCATCTTCTCAATATTTCTGCACATGAAGTAGGGGAGATTCATCATCCTCACCCTGGTAAAATGCATCAGCAACCTGATATGATAGGCATATAAATGGGAAAACTGGCCCTCACAGCTGAAATACTTCATTATCAGTTTCATCAAAGGAGCATAATAATCTTTCAAGTACCGAAAAGGAAAAACTCTGCTAAGTTGTCTCAAATAACCGGGCTTGATGTATGGTTCATAATTTTGCCTATCAATTTGCTGCCTTTTGTTCCATTTCTCTCCAACGTTAGGAATACCGATTGCTAGATAAATAGATTTTGGTGTTAAAGGAATGTTATGCCAGCTAGAGTAGCTTGACCATCATGTAAATGAAGCATAATAAAACGGGCCAACTCATGGTGAAACTGGACTCTAGCAACCATCTCACAGAACTCATAACGGGATTGATGTTGGAAGCATGTGATGGTGAGAGCGTAGGCCTGTAGCTCAGCAAGGGTAGTGGGTTCATCTCGTATATGTTTTCCACCTCTATGAGGCCTCCTTGGTGCATGTACATCTGTAGGAGAATCATTGTGTGTCTCCTCTTCACGATCATATGAAGGGTCAGACTCCATGCTTGCTAGTAAGTGAGTTTTCTTGATGAGAAGTAGGTGATTAATGATGTTTTTAATTTTTTGTCACTAAGGGAAAAATATATGAGGGACTATGGAGGGAAAGAGAATGAGGGATTTTGGAACAGTTGGGACAGAGTTTTGTTAGGGAAATAGGGGATTAGGGAGTGATATGTGAGCTTTAGGGACATCACTTAGGATTTAGGGATTTATATTTAGGATTTGGGAAAATGGGATTTGGTGATTGGGGAAGATGATTTTTGGGAATATGGGAGTTAGGGAATGGGGAAATAAGGTGAGAAAATGAGTGGAGTGAAAAGGTGAGGGAATGAGAGAATGGACTTGGCAGCCAAAATAACCAATGCAAACCCTAAGATATGCTTTCTTGAGAAATGGTAAGAAAGTAGGGTTTGATTTTCTTCACATAACCACCATAAATCTTATGAAAAACTCCTTACTAGCAGTGACAAGGGCTTAAATTACTTGCATAATGGAAGTCTTGGGTGATTTTGGCAATTTGAGAAAGTTGTTGAAGAAATCGGGCTTGGTAGCTCTATGCACCGCACCTCAAACCCAACGCGTCATGCCCCCTGAGTGCGTCGTGCCAGTTGAAATTTGCACTGAGAATCACGGCCCTATGCACCGTGCCGCTTATGTGCGCTGCGCCACTCACCCAGTGCACCACGTCTCTGATTTTTGTATAGTATCTCTCCAATTTCACTTGTTTTCTCACACTTTTTTCTTTGAATGCAAATGAGCCTTTCAATTGAGAGAAATGATTTATACCCAAGAGCTTTTAATTTTTGTTTCATAAAAATCCACTTTCATAATGTTTACAATGTGACTTTACTTTTGCACTCTGTTTTTGAGCTTTTCACTATATTTGAGTTTTTTGATGAACTGAATGACTTTCTTTTTGTTTTCTTTGCAGGGGATTGGAGCGACTGAGGCTTGGGAAAAAGACCAAGGTTTCCTCTGAACTGATTTACATATGAAAGAAATGAAATTACATCAATTTATACAATAAAACCTAAAATACTCTGTTTTTCCTAAAAACATAGCTTTGAGGAAAAATAAATCTCTGAGCAATTGATTATGAAATTTATTGATAATGGAACTTCCTCATATGCCTGCTGACTATTATTGGACATTCTGAAACCCTTTTTGATGAAACCCTAGACCTAATGACAGTAAAACCCTAGAAGAATGACTCTTGAAATTATAAATACAAAAAGGTGACTGTATTGATTTTGATGAATAAGAATGATCCAGTAGGTAAAGGACATGAGCGAAACTGTACAAAAAGCCACTACTGTCAGAGATCCATGCTCCTAATGGAATTCAGTTGATTGGGCGGGACACCTAATATGCAATGCAACAAGAGAATTTGATCTCTGATGGAGGGATGAAGATACCGACACTAACATTGGCTCCAATGGGGATGGTAGCTCCTTGGAGGTGCCAAGAACTACAGATCTCTGGGAAAGCAAGCAGTGCCTTCATCCATTGGGCTATGGAGTCAATAACTTTGACAAATCAAAACCAAACTCTTGACTCAATGACTGAATTTCAGGACTGAAATTTGACTCAATTTCAAGACTGAAATCGACTAAAAGACCTGGCTCTATCAAACCAAACCAAAACTAAAATCAAACCTCAGTTTTATAGCCTTCACCTCGGGCCCCAAATTGAAGACTGAAAATAGTACACACTTGCAATGGAATTTAAACAAACCGGTATGTACAATGATACATATGACAGCAGAAAACATTTTACAAATAGTACCGTTTGAGGAGCCGACCGTTGACCAGCCAACCAGGATAGTCTTTGCCATTCATTTATTGCAAAAGGAAATCATTTTGGCCCTGATATGTAGCGATCCCATAAGGTCCTTTCCAAATATTTTCAAACATGCCATGTTTACCCTTCTCTTCGTTCCTTGCATCCCATTTCAGCACTATGTCTTCTATTCCAAACCTGTCCGCTATTGCCTTTCGATCATATATCCTCTTGATTCTCTCTTGCAACTTGAAAGTGTTCTGAAATACCTCCTCTCTAGTTTGTTGCAAATGAATCATTTGATTAATTCTCCGTTGCAAACTATCATCTTCGTTGTCTACTTCTTGCAGAAGTTTGACCACCGGGACTGCCAGAGAGGTCGGGAAGACTGTGTCCACACCATACACAAGCTCAAAAGGAGACATGCCTATAGATTTCTTTTGACTTACGTTGTCTGCCCAAAGTGCATTGACCAACTTTTTGTGCCAACTTTTCTCGTTAGTTTCTAGTAGCTTTTTGATAATGTTGACCAAAGATTTATTTCAGGATTCTGCCAATCCATTGCCTTGTGGGTAATAGGCAGTCAAGTGCCCCAAAGTGATTTTATACTTATGACAAAAGTCAATCATTCTTTTAGATTTAAAGGCTGCTGCATTGTCAGTGATCAGCTTATTGGGACAGCCAAAACAAGACAAAATGTTGTTTTCAAGAAATGAGATAATTACAAAATGAGTGGCCTGCCTCATGGGAATCACCTCAATCCATTTGGTGAAATAATCCATCACTGTGAGGATCCACTTATGCTGTGATGAAGAGGAAGGATGGATCTCACCAATGAAATCCAAACCCCACTACTGAAATGGAGCACTTACTTCAATGGGCTTGAGTGGTAAAGGCTACAACTTCGTCTTACCTTGAAAAATCTGACATTCGTGGCAGCTTGCTACTATTTTGTACACATCAACAAAAAGAGTTGGCCAATAATACCCCACTCTCAATATTTTATTGGCTGTTGTCTTCCAGAAAATATGGCCTCCGCAATCTCCTTTATGAAAGTCTTTCATAACCTATTTTGCCTCTTCTTCCACTAAACAATTGAGCAAGACACCACCGGGGTCTTTCCAATAGAGTGCACCATCCATGATACAAAATTTTGCATCCTTCAATTTCAGTGTCCTACTTTTGTTCTTAGCCATTCCAAGTGGTGATGACAAATTTTGGAGTACATACACAATGTCCGAATACCAAGGAGAAAGAAGGAAAATTTCTGATACCTGAGCAGGTAAATTCTCTTCATCTTCCTCGGAAATAGTAGCAATTAGATTAATGTCCAAGGCATGCAGAATTGACTCAGCCATTAGTTTAGCCAGCCCCTGTCCTTTAATGAGCTTTGTCAGTTTGATCTCCACGTCATACTCCAACAAGGCAGCTATCCATTTGCCTCTTCTCCCCTCCAAATCTGTTTTCACTAAGACATCCTTAACAGGACCATTAGGTACATAAGCAAGGATGTGAGAATGCAAAATATAAACCTGAAAATCTTTCAATGCTTTTACCAAAGCAAGGTCCTGTTTTTCAATAATATTGTACTTCAATGCCGCATCCCTTATGGTTCTGCTGAAAAATGCAATTGGTTTCTAAAGCTGATCTATTTTCTGCATTAAGACCACTGCCATAGTATGATCTGAGGAAAATGAAAACAAAATAAAATCCTAAGTATAGTCCGGGCTGATCAAAACTGGAGCTGAAGAAAGAGCCAATTTCACTAAATTGAAGGACTTAACTGCTTCCTCAGTCCACCTTACCACTATCTTTTCTAAGCATCTTGGTGATTTCCCTTAAATGTTCTGCAAGATTAGGCACAACGCAACGTAAGAAATTCATCTTACCATTGAATGATTGGATTTCTTTCTTACTTTGTTGAAAATCAATCTTTTGAATGGCTTTGACCCAAGATGGATCAATGCAGATGCCCTCCTTTGATATAATATGACCGAGAAGCTTGCCTTCATCCATGACAAATAGACTTTTCTTTGGATTAAGAGATATACCATACTTCCTGCACCACTAAAATGCAATCTTCAAATGATAAAGGTGCTCTTCATCTAAATTAGAGAAAACAGTCAAGTCATCAAGATAAACAACTAGAAAGACATCTTTTTCATTAGCAAATGTGATATCCATCGCCCGCTGAAAGGTTGCACCACATTTTTCAATCCGAAAGGCATCTTTGCATAATGAAAAGTTCCCCATGGAGTGGTGAACATTCTTTTGTCTCTATCATACTCATGGACCAGAATTTGGTTATAACCCGAATACCCATCGAGTAGCGACATGCAGGATGCTCCAACTACTCTCTGAATTATGTGATCCATCTTAGGCAATGGATAGTTGTCCTTCAAAGATACTTTATTCAGATTTCTAAAATCCATACATAGTCGGATCTCACCTATATTCTTGCACATGGGCACCAAGTTTGAAATCCAATCTGAAAATCTTATGGGGACGATGATGCCAGCTTTGTACAACCAATTCACTTCCTTCTCAATTGAGGGCACCAGCTTTGGATTTATTCTTCTTAACTTCTAACGGAAAGGCTTTTGATTTGGCTTGATGGGGATGATATGCTGAATTATGCTTGTGTCATATGACTTCAAATCTGAATAATCCTAAGCAAATACATTAGTATAAGAAGATAGTAAACTGACATACTTTGCTTTTACTTGTGGAGGCAACACCTTTGATAATTTCACCATCTTAGGATTTTCAGCTGATCCAATGTTCACATCCTCAACTCCTTTCTCGGTTGGCAGCAAGCTTGGTTTTCTGGCTACATCATCTTGATCAAACATCTCCTCTAAAGGTATTAGACCTTTAGGAATGATGTTTTCTTTCAGTTGTAAAATTTCATCTGATTGACTTCTATATACACCTCACCAACATAATAATCTACATCAATAGAAGTGTCTTTCAATTTACCTTCATTTTGCAGAAATTCATCGATCTCATCATCATCTTGAAACACTTGCCAATACCTTTCATTGTCGGGGACAGCTGGGCGATGTTTCACATGAATCTCAAAATTGTTGTTTGAATTCATTGAAATTTTCAAATTACTTGCTACTGTTGCAAGTGAATTTGCAATGACATTCTAAACACGAGGAACACAAGTCAAAGTGTAATATGAAAATACACTCAAAATATCTAGTACCGCATTGCGGTAGGCCCACATTCAAGGATGCTTAGCTTGGTATTCCCCTTTCACCTGCTTGATAACTAACTCAAAGTCGCCATACAATGAAATCCTTTTAGAATTCAATTTTCTAAGAATTTTCAAACCAGCGATTAAAGCCTCATATTCAACCTCATTATTTCAACAGTCAAAAGCTAGTTTATAAGAATAGACCCTTACATTGCTTGGCACTTTGTTTTATGCGAAAACAGGGTTGCGTATCCAAATGCCAATTCTAACACCTCCCTTCCTACCACGCCATCAAAATCTATGCTCCACAGGCCTGCTTCATCCTCTTCCAAATGCTGAAATTCGGTTTGTTCTGTTTGTCTTCCTTACTGTCCATCAATATGTTGTTGCTGTCGGAAAGCTGATTGCTCAGCAATACTATCAAGTCTTTATCTTTCTTACTTTAGGACCTCTTTGAAATTTTCAGTGATCTCGAGAATGTCTTCTACTTCAACTACTTGGCTATTTACATCATTAAAGCTATTTGAATACAAAACAAATGATTCTAAATCAGTATGTACATAGTTGATTGGATGATTTACCAGTTTCTCCTTGCTAGTGATCATGTACTTCATCTTTTGTTCCTAATATAGCTTCCTCATCTGACCAAACACGGGACTGGTAGCATAGGATAAATCAAGCTACATTGTCCCTTTAATCTTTTCTCCCTAAGATCTGGAAAGAATCATGCCAAATCTAGGAGGTATATCTGCTACAACCACATCCATCAAAACATTTTTAGCTGGAATCTGATCCAAATTGACCACCAAATCCTTGATAAGACCAATGCACCTTACTCTGCTGGAATCAAAAGAGTAAATGTCATGATATTTTCTAGTGATATCCAATCTCAATTTCTCCATGATGGCCTTAGGCATCAGATTATGAGAGGCTCCAGAATCAAACATAGCATTGTGTAACACATAGTCATGCACTCTGAGATTGATATTAGAAAGGAGCTACATCACTATCTTGAGACTGACCTTCCAATGCTGGACCAAAAATCAACTCAGGACTGTCATCCTCCACATTCACCATATTAGATGATGGATCTAAATTCAAAATTTTAGACACCTGACCTTTATAATTGCTATTCTTCATCAACTCAGTCAAAGGAATGGATATTTTTAACTTAGCAATTTCATTTTCTAAGTTAAAAATTGAAACTTTTTCTACCTCTTTCACTGAAATATCCTTCTTTTCAGTTTTCTCCTTTGACACACTTGGCTGATTAGAACTTTCACTTGCTGATGGCGTTTTGTTGGTGGTAGGATAAGCATTCTCTTTTCCCTTTTACTGCACAATGGGAGGATCATTCTTTAGCGTTGTTGCCTCCTTCCTTTTTTGAATTGGATTTATGGGCACATCTCTACTTCTGAGGGAATATTGTCACTGCTGGGCTAATAAAGCATTCATATATCCTCTTTGGTACTCATTAGACTATTTCTCAAGAACTGTTTCATTTGCCAAAATGAAATTTTTGTCCCTTTGTACAGCTGAATTCTCATAGTACTCCGCATCTTCAGTGATGAAAATGGGCATATCATCGGGTGTAAAGAAATGATTCTCTTCTCCAATTACATTCTCCTCTTCATCTAATTCTGGACAATGCACAAAATTCTGTTGCAAGGGTGTCTTCACTTGCTGCTGCACTGCTTGGTCTTGTGTTCGCTGCTCTCTTTGTTTAATTCTAAATTGTGGCTATTGTTGGCCACGAAAGTTAGGATTTCTGGCTTGTGGTTCAGGCTTGTCAAGTTTCAATCTATCAAACATCTGCTCCATCTTCCAAAGCACTTAATCTGAAGTGGAAACCTCTTCCTTTATTGTGACTTTCTTTTTAGCTCTTTCTCTAGCTCTTTTGGCAAGCAGATTTGCTTCAATGCTGACTGCAATCTTCTGCATGTCTTCCAAAGTGGCTAGATCTCTCTCTCTCTTAATTGATAGGCCATATTAGGGTCAAAACTGTCTAGAAACTTTATTAAAGCCAGCCCCATAGGTGGCTTTATATGATCAAGAATTGCATTGTAAACAAAATTGAATCTAATACAATAGTCTTGGATAGACTCACCAACATTCCGCTTGATGTTATCATATTCGGAAAGGATCTGAAGAGGATTTTTCTTCACTTCTTAGCGATCCAAGAATTGTCTCTACAGATTGGCCAATGTAGTGATACTTGCAGCCGACAAAGCTCTAAACCACTTACTCACTTCACCACTAAAGGTTTGTACAAATAGTCTCATTGTCACATTTTCTGCATCAATCTCATGAAGATCGAAGAAATCCGTCATCCTATCCACATGTTGCTGAGCTGTAACACTATGAGGAGTGCCATCAAACAAAGGAATTTTTCTTTGATAATCAGCAGGCATATCATCTAAATTTTTAGGCAGCACAAGGGGTGCAAAACGAGCAACCATTGCTCTTGGTGGATTTGCAATCGGCCTTGGAGATGTTGGGGGAGTGGGTGCAGCTGATGTGTGGGGTGTATGAGGAGGTGTGTGTGGAGGCGAAGAAATTTTGGATGTTTGAGGAGTAGAAATAGTGGATAGAGGTGACACTACTATAGATTTTTTATCACAGACAACAGGTTGCATGGGGATGGTAGGAATCAAAGGCGGTTCGGTAGGAATATTTGAGCTAGATGCAATCATGGAGGACCCAAGGGTTGCAGATGCAGACTCTAAGAAATCAACGATGTTTGAAGCCACAATTGAAGTTTGGAGCTTTTTCAAGATATAATCATCAATTGATTTGTTGGCCTTTTTGGTTTCAAGAGCTTTGACAAACTCTGGATTCAGGATAGTAGAACCAACCGCACTTTCGGATTTTGTCTCAAACAGTGACAGACCAAATTGTTCGTCAAACTCAAGATCTTCAAGATAATCAAAAACCATGGGACATGAATGGGATTTGAACACGGGAATCACGGAACTTTCTTAACGAAGGATTCTTGGAATAAGATTGGGATTTTCATACATAGGAGGAGGATCAGGATTTGGATTAGCTCTGGTATATCTTCTGGAAGCCAGTGTGCTATTATTTCCAAGAAATCAAATGGACATTAACAACTTGTTCAGCCTATACAATTCTAAACTTATCATCCAAAAGCTTAGAATTATCAGATGTACTGGGCCGTTTTGCAGGTTAGATTTTCCATTTATAAGACAAGACTGGAGATTGACTGAAGTAGCTTTTATCTACTTGTGCTAATGCAAAGAAAAAGTATTTCGAAGGCTACTTGGCTAATCTTCAGACTCCGCCTGTAGTTTATAAAATGAAGAACACTAACAAACAAAGAATCTCTTCCCCATTATGGTCACCACTATGTTAGTGCCTAAAACTACCTCAGGCTAAGAAAGGTAGGATCCAGGACCAGCATCAAACCACGCTTAACCTGGTAGCTAGCCCTACCAAGTCGGGAGAGGGCTCTCTCCTGGTCAATCTCAGCAAAATATGATCGATGAGGGCTTGAGATGACTAATATGCTAACTGATTTTAGGCTAGATATGTGTGTCAATGAATTTGATTGAATAAAAATATGTTTTTTTTGGCTCCAATGGAAAGGCAGATTTTGGGTGTGGGGAATGAGGCTCAGCCTTGTAGAGATCTCAATGGGGAAAGGTAGGTAATTGATTTGGCACTTCAAATTGATTGGGATGAAGATTTTAGATAGGTGAGGAGCTGAAGAGTGCAAGAAAGGCCATGGATCCTCTTGAAACAGCTGAAAACATCAAAAAACTAAAGCAAACCCTAGGTAGAGCACTGCAACTTCAATGGATTCTACCTTCACTCTTGTTTGATTTAGTTAAGAAGAAACAAGATAGATAATGGCATACATAACACATAAGTAAATTAAAAATTACAGAAGAAAGCACTATACCAAAACAGAATGCCACGTGGATCCCAAAGAGTGTTGCAAACCCTGGTCTCAATTCCTTAACCAAAATGCTCATATGAGTGTACAATGAAGCTCCTTGCTTTCTCAAAAGTCCAACCATGCTAATGACTGAAAAAACATAAGATATACAAAAACCATAGCTCATCCTAACCTCTAAGGGTCAAGCTCACTAGTTTAGGATCTGTTCCAGCTAATTCTAAACTGAGAACTAGAAATCATGCAGTGGAACAACATGCCTCTAGAAACAAGGGAACTCATTCATTCAGTTTCAAACAACTTTTTGATAGATGAATCTACCACAATAAGTGAAAATTTGAAATATTTACATCATGATCCATCAATTTACATTAAATTACATCACAAGTTTGACATTAAGAAAGAGAAAAAGTCAAACTGTCAAAAGTTGGGCGAAAAACAGAGTGTTCTTGGTCAAACTGAGCAAAATTTCCCCTACGCGCCGCACCAATTTCTCTATGCGTAGCGCATGTTTGGAGCCACTTTTAGAGGCCTTCCCAGTGTCCAAATGTTCCCCAAGTGTACTTTTTGGAAATTTCTACATGTTTACTTTCCAACGCAAGTTGAATTTTTGAATTTGGCCTCCATTTGCCCCTCCAAAATTCAGTTGTCCCAACACTACTTCTTGTGTGTCAAAATAGAGGCAGTGAGGTCATTTTTTGAGTGCTTTTGACCATTTTGAGGGCTCAAAACCTGTCAACATTTATTGGCCATTGGTAGGCAAGCATATTTTTCCATGCAAAATCCAAAAATGCTGATTTTTTGTCATTTGGAGGCTCCCATCAAAAGCAAGCACCAAGTGGAGCGACGGATAGGGCAGAAAACTCTGTTTTTTGTGCCAAAATTTCCAAAAATGCAAAAAATGCCCCAAATTTTTTGAATTGGGCTGAGTCTTCTCCATCAAGCATTGTGTTGGGCCAAGGAAGCCTTAGCTAAAATCTGAAATCTATCATGCTCCTTTGCCTCCTTGATGCCCTTTCCAATTTTGCCTTTAAGCTCCTGATTCTTGCCTTGCAGACTTTGTTTCTCACCATGTAATAATAAGCCATATGCCTCAACAATGTCTTCTCCTTGTTGGCCTTCTCCAACAACCTTTCTAGGTGGATATTTTCTCTTTCAAGCCATGATTATCGATTGGCATTGATTTCTTGCTCAAGTGACGTGAGCTCCACCTTCCTGCTTTGGGCAACTTGGCGGTTTTCCCATATGTTTTGCAATTCCATAATCGCTTGATGATCCTCAGCTGCTTATTTCTTTGCTCCAGGTATTTGATTATCCACTTAGCCCTTTCCAAGTTGGGGGACAAAGCATTGATTTCCACCTGCTACTCTTGGATGATTTCTTTGATATTTAAGTTTTGTCGGCCCAAATCAGTATCATCACCCTCAATGAGAATGAACTCAGTCTCTGGCTCACCTGATGGTCCCTCATCCTGTAATGGCCTCTTGCCTTTGTCTTGAACCTGTTGTGCTGATGAAGGAAGTGAGACCCCTTCCACCCCGGGTGGAGATAATACTCGCTTTGTTGCTGCAAACAACCGTCTAATGCCCTTCTGATAGGTAACAAACACTGGCATACTAATGGTTTGTGTCTCATGACCCTCATTTTGATATCAAGGTTCACCTGTCTCACGCAAAGCCTCTGGAGGTCCCTAAGGAGCCATGAAGAACTCACGAGAAATGAAATCATCCCAAGTGATGCCCTGCAAACCAAGCTTAAGGATGACCACAATCTTAATGAGAGAAAAATGGTAAATATTGTTGAACTGATGTCGAGGAGGCTTTTGTTGTACTAGGGTGGTCATTTTCTCAATATTTTGGCACATGAAGTAGGGGATATTCATCATCCTCACCTTGGTAAAATGCATCAGCAACTTGATATGATAGGCATATAAATGGGAAAACCGGCCCTCACAGCTGAAATACTTCATTATCAGTTTCATCAAAGGAGCATAATAATCTTTCAAGTACTGAAAAGGAAAAACTCTGCTCAGTTGTCTCAAATAATTGGTCTTGATGTATGGTTCATAATGTCGCCTGTGAATTTGTTGCCTTTTGTTCCATTGCTCTCCAATGTTAGGAATACCGGTTGCTAGAGAAATAGATTCTGGTGTTAAAGTGAATGTTACACCAGCTAGAGTAGCTTGACCATCATGTAAATGAAGCACAAACAAACGGGCCAACTCATGGTGAAACTAGACTCTAGCAACCATCTCAGAGAACTCATAGCAGGATTGATGTTGGAAGCATGTGATGGTGAGAGGGCAGGCCTGTAGCTTAGCAAGGGTAGTGGGTTCCTCTCATATATGTTTGCCACCTCTATGAGGTCTCCTTGGTGCATGTACCTCTGTAGGAGAATCACTTTGTGTCTCCTCTTCACAGTCATATGAAGGGTCAGACTCCATGCTTGCTAGTAAGTGAGTTTTCTTAATGAGAAGTAGGCGATTTATGATGTTTTTGATTTTTTGCCACCAAGGGAAAATATATATGAGGGACCGTGGAGGGACAGAGTATGAGGAATTTTGGAACTATTGGGACAGAGTTTTGTTAGGGAAATAGGGGATTAGGGAGTGATATGTGAGCTTTACGGACAACACTTAGGGTTTAGGGATTTATATTTAGGATTTGGGAAAATGGGATTTGGTGATTGGGGAAGATGAGTTTTGGGAATATGGGAGTTAGGGAATGGAGGAATAAGGTGAGAAAATGAGTGAAGGAGCAAAAGGGTGAGGGAATGGGAGAATGGACTTGGCAGCCAAAATAACCAATGCAAACCCTAAGCAATGTTTTCTTGAGAAATGGTAAGAAAGTAGGGTTTTATTTTCTTCACATAACCACCATAAATCTTATGAAAAACTCCTTACTAGCAGTGACAAGGGCTTAACTTACTTACACAATGGAAGTCTTGGGCAATCTTGGCAATTTTAGAAAGTTGTTGAAGAAATTGGGCTTGGCAGCTCTATGCGTTGCGCCTCAAACCCAATGCGTCATGCCCCCTGAGTGCGTCGCGCCAATTGAAATTTGCACTAAGAATTGCGGCCCTATGTGCCACGCCACTTATGTGTGCTGTGCCACTCACCAGTGTGCTGCACCTCTAATTTTTGCACAGTTTCTCTCCAATTTCTCTTGTTTGCTCACACACGGCCTTGCTTTGCTCACAGTTTTTTCTTTGAATGCAAATGAGCCTTTTAATTTAGAAAAATGATTTATACCTAAGAGCCTTTAATTTTTGTTTCATTAAAACCCACTTTCATAATGTTTACAATGTGACTATACTTTTGCACTCTGTTTTTGAGCTTTTCACTGTATTTGAGGTTTTTGATGAACTGAATGACTTTCTTTTTGTTTGCTTTGCAAGGGATTGGAGCTACTAAGGCTTCGGAAAAATACCAGGGTTTCCTCTGAACTAATTTACATATGAAAGAAATGAAATTACATCAATTTATACAATAAAACCTAAAATACTCTATTTTTCCTCAAAACATAGTTTTCAGGAAAAATACATCTCTGAGCAATTGATTATGAAATTTATTGATACTAGAACCTCCTCATATGCCTGTTGACTGTTATTAGACATTTTGAAACCCTTTTTGATGAAACCCTAGACCTAATGACAGTAAAACCCTAGAATAATGACTCTTGAAATTTTAAAGACAAAAAGGTGAATGTATATGATTTTGATGAATAAGAATGGGCTAGCAGGTAACGGACATGAGGGAAATTGTACAACAAGTCATTACCATCAAATGATCCATGCTCCTATTGGAATGCAGTTGATTGGGTGGGACACCTAATATGCAACGCAACAAGAGAATTTGATCTCTGATGGAGGGATGAAGATATCGTCACTAACATTGGCTCCAATGGGGATGGTAGCTCCTTGGAGGTGCCAAGAACTACAGATATTTGTGAAAGCAGGTAGTGCCTTCGTCCATTGGGCTATGGAGTCAATAACTTTGACAAATCAAAACCAAACTCTTGACTCAATGACTCAATTTCAGGACTAAAATTTAACTCAAAATTGACTCAATTTCAAGACTGAAATCGACTGAAAGACCTGACTCTAACAAACCAAACCAAAACTAAAATCAAACCTCAGTTTTATAGCCTTCACCTCAGGCCCCAAATTGAATACTGAAAACAATACACACTTGCAATGGAATTTAAACAAACTGGTATATAAAATGATGCATATGACAGTGGAAAACATTTCACTAATAGTACTATTTGAGGAGTTGACAGTTGACTGGCCCACCAGGATAGTCTTAGCCATTCATTTCTTGCAAAAGGAAAGCATTTTGGCCCCGATATGCAGCGATCCTATAAGGTCCTTTCCAAAGATTTTCAAACTTTCCATGTTTACCCTTCTCTTTGTTCCTTGCATCCCATTTCAGCACTATGTCTTCTATTTCAAACCTGTCCGCCTTTGCCTTTCGATCATATATCCTCTTGATTCTCTCTTGCAGCTTGAAAGTGTTCTAAAATACCTCCTCTCTATTTTTTTGCAAATGAATCATTTTATTGATTCTCTGTTGCAAACTATCATCTTCACTGTCTGCTTCTTGTAGAAGTTTGACCACCGGGACTGCTAGAGAGGTTGGGAAGACTATGTCCACATCGTACATAAGCTCAAAAGGAGATATGCCTATAGATTTCTTTTGACTTACCCTGTCTGCCCAAAGTGCCTTAATGAACTTTTTGTGCCAACGTTTCTTGTTAGTTTCCAGCAGCTTTTTGATAATGTTGACCAAAGATTTATTTGAGGATTCTGCCAATCCATTGCCTTGTGGGTAATAGGCAGTCGAGTGCCCTAAAGTGATTTGATACTTATGAAAAAAGTCAATCATTCTTTTAGATTTAAAGGTCGTTGCATTGTCAGTGATCAACATATTGGGACAGCCAAAACGAGACAAAATGTTGTTTTCAAGAAATGAGATAATTACCAAATCAGTGGCCTACCTTGTGGGAATCGCCTCAATCCATTTGGTGAAATAATCCATCGCTGTGAGGATCCACTTATGCTGTGCTGAAGAGGAAGGACGGATCTCACCAATGAAATCCAAACCCCACTGCTGAAATGGAGCACTTACTTCAATGGGCTTGAGTGGTAAAGGCTACAACTTCCTCTTACCTTGAAAAATTTGACATTAATGGCACCTTGCTACTATTTTCTACACATCAGCAAAAAGAGTTGGCCAATAATACCCCACTCTCAAGATTTTATTTTCTTTTGTATTCCAGAAAAGATGACCTTCGCAATCTCCTTTATAAAAGTCTTCCATAACCTATTTTGCCTCTTCTTCCACTAAACAATTGAGCAAGACACCGTCAGGGTCTTTCCAATAGAGTGCACCATCCATGATACAAAATTTTGCAACCTTCAATTTCAGTATCCTACTTTTGTTCTTAGCCATTCTAGGTGGTGATGACAAATTTTGGAGTACATACACAATGTCTGAAGACCAAGGAGAAAGAAGGAAAATTTCTGATACTTGAGCAGGCAGATTCTCTTCATCTTCCTCAAACATAAAAACAATTAGATTAATGTCCAAGAAGTGCAGATTTGACTCAGCCATTAGTTTAGCCAGCCCCTATCCTTTAATGAGCTTTGTCGGTTTGATCTCCATGTCATACTCCAACAAGGCAGCAATCCATTTGCCTCTTCTCCCCTCCGATCTGTTTGCATTAAGACATCCTTAACAGTAGCATTAGGGACATAAGCAAGGATGTGAGACTAAAAAATATAGACCTGAAAGTCTTTTAATGCTTTTACCAAAGCAAGGGCCTATTTTTTAATAATATTGTACTTTAATGCTACATCCCTTGTGGTTCTACTGAAAAATGCAATTGGTTTCTCAAGTTGATCTCTTTTCTGCATTAAGACCATTGCCATAGTATGATCTGAGGCAAATGAAAACAAAATAAAATCCTGAGTATAGTCCGAGCTAATCAAAACCGGAGCTGAAGAAAGAGCCAATTTCACTAAATTGAAGGACTTAACTTCTTCATCAGTCCACCTTACTACACTATCTGTTTTGAGCATGTTGGTGACTTCCCTTAAATGTTCTGCAAGATTAGGAACAAAGCGATGTAAGAAATTCATCTTACCATTGAATGATTGGATTTATTTCTCACTTCATGGAAAATCAATCTTTTGAATCGCTTCCACCCAAGCTAGATCAATGCGGATGCCCTCCTTTGATATAATATGACCGAGAAGCTTGCCTTCATCCATGGCAAATAGACTTTTCTTTGGATTGAGAAATATACCATACTTCCTGCACCGCTGAAATGCAATCTTCAAATGATAAAGGTGCTCTTCATCTGAATTAGAGAAAAAAATCAAGTCATCAAGATAAACAACTAGAAATACATCTTTTTCATTAGCAAATACGATATCCATCGCCCACTAAAAAGCTACAACAGCATTTTTCAATCCGAAAGGCATCTTTGCATAATGAAAAGTTCCCCACAGAGTGGTGAACGTTGTTTTGTCTCTATCATCCTCATGGACCAGAATTTGGTTATAACTCGAATACACATCGAGTAGTGACATGCAGGATGCTCCAACTACTCTCTGAAGTATGTGATCCATCTTAGGCAATGGATAGTTGTCCTTCAAAGATACTTTATTCAGATTTCTAAAATCCATACATAGCCGGATCTCACCTATTTTCTTGCACACGAGCACCAAGTTTGAAATCCAATCTGAAAATCTTATGGGGACGATGATGCTAGCTTTGTACAAGCGATTCACTTCCTTCTCAATTGAGGGCACCAACTTTGGATTTATTCTTCTGAACTTCTAACGAAAAGGCTTTTGATTTGGCTTGATCGGGATGATATGCTAAATTATGCTTATGTCATATGACTTCAAATCTGAATAATCCTAAGCAAATACACCAGTAAAAGAAGATAGTAAACTGACATACTTTGCTTTTACTTGTGGAGGCAATGCCTTTGATAATTTCATCATCTTAGGATTTTTAGTTGATCCAATGTTCACATCCTCAACTCCTTTCTTGGTTGGCAGCAAGCTCAGTTTTTTGGCTACATCATCCTGATCGAACAACTCCTCTAAAGGTATTAGACCTTTGGGAATGATGTTGTCTTTCAGCTGCAAAACTTCCATCTGATTGACTTCTATATCCGTCTCACCATCATCATCCTCTACATCAATAGAAGTGTCTTTGAATTTACCTTCATTTTGTAGAAATTCATCAATCTCATCATCATCTTGAAACACTTGCCAATACCTTTCATTGTCGGGGATGGTTGGGCGATGTTTCACATGAATCTCAAACTTGTTGTTTGAATTCATCGAAATTTTCAAATTACTTGTTGCTATTGCAAGTGAATCTGTAATGACATTTTGAACACGAGGAACACATGTCAAAGTGTAATCTGAAAATACTCTCAAAATATTTAGTACCGCATTGCGGTAGGCCCGCATTTGAGGATGCTTAGCTTGGTATTCCTCTTTCACCTACTTGATAACTAACTCGGAGTCGCCATACAATGAAATCCTTTTAGCATTCAATTTTCTAAGAATTTTCAAACTAGCAATTAAAGCCTCATATTCAGCCACATTATTTGAACAGTTAAAAGCTAGTTTATAAGAATAGATCCTTACATTGCTTAGCACTTTGTTTTGGGCAAAAATAGGGTTGCGTATCCAAATTCCAATTCGAGCACCTTCCCTTCCTACCGTGCCATAAAAATCCATGCTCCACAGGCCTGCTTCCTCCTCTTCCAAAGGCTGAAATTAAGTTTTTTCTATTTCTCTTCCTTGTTGTCCATCAATATGTTGTTGTTGTCGGAAGGTTGATTGCTCAGCGGTACTATCGAGTCTTTGTCTTTCTTTCTTTAGGACCTATCTAAATTTTTCAGTGTTCTTGGGAATGTCTTCTACTTCAACTACTTGGATATTTACATCATTAAAGCTATCTGAATACAAAAAAAATGATTCTACATCAGTATGTACATAGTTGATTGGATGATTTACCAGTTTCTCCTCGCTAATTATCATGTACTTCATCTTTTGTTCCCGATATAGCTTCCTCATCTGACCGAACATGGGAATGGTAGCATAGGAGAAATCAAGCTGCATTGTCCCTTTAATCTTTGCTCCCTAAGATTTGGAAAGAAGCATGCCAAATCTAGGAGGTATATCCGCTACAACCACATCCATCAAAACATTTTTAGCCGGAATTTGATCCAAATTGACCACCAAATCCTTGATAAGACCAATGCACCTTACTCTACTGGAATCAAAAGAGTAAAGGTGATGATATTTTCTATTGATATCCAATCATAATTTCTCCATGATGGCCTTAGGCATGAGATTATGAGAGGCTCCGGAATCAAACATAGCCTTGTGTAACACATAGTCATGCATCTTGAGACTGATATAGAAAGGAGCTACATCACTATCTTGAGACTGACCTTCCAATGCTGGACCAAAAATCAACTCAGGACTATCATCCTCCACGTTCACCATATCAGATGATGGATCTAAATTCAAAATTTTAGACACCTGACCTTTATAATTGTTGTTCTTTATCAACTCAGTCAAAGGAATGGATATTTTTAACTTAACAATTTCATTTTCTAAGTTAAAAACTGAAACTTTTTCTACCTCTTTCGTTGAAATATCCTTCTTTTCAGTTTTCTCCTTTGACACACTTCGCTGATTGGATCTTTCACTTGTTGATGGCATTTTGTTGGTGGTAGGTTCAACTGTCTCTTTTCCCTTTTTCTACACAATGGGAGGATCATTCTTTGGTGTTGCTACCTCCTTCCTTTTTTGAATTGGATTTATGGGCACATCTCTACTTCTGAGGGAATATTGTCGCTGCTGGGTTGATAAAGCATTCATATATCCTCTTTGGTACTCATCAGACTCTTCCTCAAGAACTGTTTCATTTGCCAAAATGAAATTTTTGTCCCTTTGTACAGCTCAATTCTCAAAGTACACCTCATCTTCAGTGATGAAAATGGGCATATCATCGGGTGTAAAGAAATGATTCTCTTCTCCAATTACATTCTCCTCTTCATCTAATTCCAGACAATGCACAAAATTATGCTGCAAGGGTGTCTTCACCTGCTGCTGCACTGCTTGGTCTTCTGTGTGCTGCTTTCTTTGTTTAATTCTAAATTGTGGCTGCTGTTGGCCTCAGAAGTTAGGATTTCTAGCTTGTGGTTCAGGCTTGTCAAGTTTCAATCTATCAAACATCTACTCCATCTTCCGAAGCACTTAATATGAAGTGGAAACCTCTTCCTTTATTGTGACATTCTTTTCAGCTCTTGCTCTAGCTCTTTTGGCAAGCAGATTTGCTTCAATGCTGACTGCAATCTTCTGCATGTCTTCCAAAGTGGCCGGATCTCTCTCTCTTAATTGATAGGCCATATCAGGGTCAAAAACATCTAGAAAATTTATCAAAGCCAGCCCCATAGGTGGCTTTATATGATCAAGAATTGCATTGCAAACAGAATTGAATCTAATACAATAGCCTTGGATAGACTCACCAACATTCCACTTGATGTTCTCATATTCGAAAAGGATCTAAAGAGGATTTTTCTTCACTTCTCAGCGACCCAAGAATTGTCTCTGCAGATTGGCCAATGTAGTGATACTTGCAACCATCAAAGCTCTAAACCATTTCCTCACTTCACCACCAAAGGTTTGTACAAATAGTCTCATTGTCACATTTTCTACATCAATCTTATGAAGACTGAAGAAATCTGTCATCCTATCCACATGTTGCTAAGTTGTAACACTGTGAGGAGTGCCATCAAACAAAGGAATTTTGGTTTGATAATCGGTGGGCATATCATCTAAATTTTCAGGCAGCACAAGGGGTACAAAACGAGTAGCCATTGCTCTTGGTGGATTTGAAATCAACCTTGGAGATGTTGGGGGAGTGAGTGCAGCTAATGTGTGGGGTGTATGAGCAGGTGTGTGTGGAGGCGAAGAAATTTTGGATGTTTGAGGAGTACAAGGAGTGGACGGAGGCGACACTACTGTAGATTTTTTATCACAGACAACAGGCTGCATGGGGATGGTGGGAATGAAAGGCGGTTCGGTAGGAATATTTGAGGTAGATGCAATCGCGGAGGACCTAAGGGTTGTAGATGCAGGATCTAAGAAATCAGCAATGTTTGAAGCCACAATTGAAGTTTGGAGCTGTTTCAAGATATAATCATCAATTGATTTATTTTCCTTTTTGGTTTCAAGAGCTTTAACAAACTTTGGATGCAGGACAGTAGAACCAACTGCACTTTTGGATTTTGTCTCAAATAGTGACAGACCAAATTGTTCGTCAAACTCAAGATCTTCAAGATACTCAAAAACCACGGGACATGAATGGGATTTGAACAGGGGAATCATGGAACTTCATTGACGAAGGATTCTTGGAATAAGATTTGGATTTTCGTACACAGGAAGAGGATCAGGATTTGGATTAGCTCTGGTATATCTTCTGGAAGCTAGTGTGCTATTATTTCCAAGAAATCAAATGGGCATTAGAAACTTGTTCAACCTATCGAATTCTAAACTTATCATCCAAAAGCTTAGAATTATCAGATGTATTGGGGTGTTTTGCAGGTTAGATTTTCCATTTATAAGACTAGACCGGAGATTGACTGAAGTAGCTTTTATCTACTTGCACTAATGCAAAGCAAAAGCGTTTGGAAGGCTACTTAGCTAATCTTCAGAGTCCGTATGTAGTTTATAAAACGAAGAACACTAACAAGCAAAGAATCTCTTCCCCAGTATGGTCGCCACTATGTTAGTGCCTAAATCTACCTTAGGCTAAGAAGGGTAGGATCCAGGACCAACGTCAAACCACACTTAACCTAGTAGCTAGCCCTACCAGGTCGGGAGAGGGCTCTCTCCTGGTCAATCTCAGCAAAATATGATTGATGAGGGCTTGAGATGACTAATATGCTAACTGATTTTAGGCTAGGTATGTGTGTAAATGAATTTGATTGAATAAAAAGATGTTTTTTTGGCTCCAATGGAAAGGCAGATTTTGGGTGTGGGGAATGAGGCTTAGTCTTGCAAAGATCTCAATGGGGCAAGGTAGGCAACTGATTTTGCACTTAATATTGAATGGGATGGAGAGATTAGAGAGGTGAGGAGTTGAAGAGGGCAAGAAAGGCCATGGATCCTCTTCAAACAGCTGAAAACATGAAAAAGCTAAAGCAAACCCTAGGTAGAGCAGTGCAACTTCAATGGATTCTACCTTCACTCTTGTTTCATTTAGTTAAGAAGAAACAAGATAGATAATGGCATACATAACACATAAGTAAATTCACAATTACAAAAGAAAGCACTATACCAAAACAAAATTCCACATGGATCCCAAAGAGTGTTGCAAACCCTGGTCTTAATTCCTTAGCCAAAATGCTGATATGAGTGTACAATGAAGCTCCTTGCTCTCTCAAAAGTCCAACCATGCTAATGAATGAAAAAACATAAGATATAGACAAACCATAGCTCATCCTAGCCTCTAGGGGTTGAGCTCACTAGTTTAGAAGCTATTCCAACTAATTCTAAACTGAGAACTAGAAATTAGGCAGTGGAATAGCATGCCTCTAGAAACAAGGGAACTGATTCATTTAGTTTCAAACAACTTTTTGATATATGAATCTACCTCCATAAGTGAAAATTTGACATATTTACATCATGATCCATCAATTTACATTAAATTACATCACAAGTTTGACATTAAGAAAGAGAAAAAGTCAAACTGTCAAAAGATGGGCAAAAAACAGAGTGTTCTTGGTCAAACTGAGCAAAATTTCCCCTATGCGCTGCACCAATTTCTCTATGCGTAGCACCTATTTGGAGCCACTTTTGGAGGCCTTCCCAGTGTCCAAATTTGCTCCAAGTGTTCTTGTTGGAAAGGTCTGCCTGTCTAATTTCTAACCCAAATGGAATTATCGAATTTGGCCTCTATTTCCCCTCCCAAATTCAGTTCTCCCAACACTTCTTCCTGTGTGTCAAAATAGGGACAGTAAGCTCATTTTTTGAGTGTTTTTGACCTTTTTGAGGGCACAAAACCTGTCAAAATTTCTTGGCCATTGGTAGGCAAGCATATGTTTCCATGCCAAATCCAAAAATGCTGATTTTTTGTCATTTGGAGGCTCCCATCAAAAGCGAGCGCCAGGTGGCGCAACGCATAGGGCAGAAAACTCTGTTTTTTGTGCCAAAATTTCCAAAAATGCAAAAAAAGCCCCAAATTTTTTGAAATTTGGGTTGGCCCTTCTCCATCAAGCATTATGTTGGGCCAAGGAAGCCTCAACCAATATCTGAAGTCTATCATGCTCCTTTCACCTCCTTGATGCCATTTTCATTTTTGCCTTTAAGCTCTTGATTCTTGCCTTGCAGACTTTGTTTCTTGCCATGTAATGATAAGCCATATGCTTGAACAATGTCTTCTCCTTGTTGGCCTTCTCCAACAACCTTTCTAAGTGGATATTCACTCTTTCAAGCCATGATTCTTGATCGGCATTGATTTCTTACTCAAGTGATGTGAGCTCCACGTTCCTCCTTTGGGTAGTGTGGCAGTTTTCTTGTATGTTTTGCGATTCCATAATCGCTTGTTGATCCTCAAGATGATTATTTCTTTGCTCTAGGTACTTTATTATCCACTTAGCCCTTTCCAAGTTGAGGGATAAAGCATTGATGTTTGCCTGCTGCTCTTGGATGATATCTTTGAGATTTGAGCTTTGTGGGCCCAAATCAGTATGAGAATGAACTCAATCTCCGGCTCGCCTGATGGTCCCTCATCCTATAATGGCCTCTTGCCTTCATCTTGAACCTACTGTGCTAATGAAGGAAGCGAGACCCTTTCCACCCCGGGTGGAGATAATACTCGCTTTGCTGCTGCAAAAAACCGTCTAGTGCCCTTCTGATAGGTAACAAACACCGACATACTAGTGGTCTATGTCTCATGACCCTCATGTTGATATGAAGGTTCACCTATCTCATGCAAAGCCTCTAGAGGTCCCTGAGGAGCCATGAAGAACTCACGAGAAATGAAATCATCCCAAGTGATGCCCTACAAACTAAGCTGATGGATGACCACAATCTTAATGAGAGAAAAATGGTAAATACTATTGAACTTTTGTCGAGGAGTCTTTTGATGTACTAGGGTGGTCATCTTCTCAATATTTTGGCACATGAAGTAGGGATATTCATCATCCTCACCCTAGTAAAATGCATCAGCAACCTGATATGATAGGCATATAAACAGGAAAACCAGCCCTCATAGCTAAAATACTTCATTATCAGTTTCATCAAGGGAGCATAAGAATCATTCAAGTACTGAAAAGGAAAAACTCTGCTAAGTTGTCTCAAATAACCAGGCTTGATGTATGGTTCATAATGTTTCCTGTCAATTTGTTGCCTTTTGTTCCATTACTCTCCAATTTTAGGAATACCAATTGCAAGAGAAATAGATTCTGGTGTTAAAGTGAACGTTACGCCAGCTAGAGTAGCTTGACCATCATGTAAATGAAGCACAAATAAATGGGCCAACTCATGGTGAAAATGGACTCTAGCAACCATCTCACAGAACTCATAGCAGGAATGATGTTGGAAGCATGTGATGGTGAGAGGGCAGGCCTATAGCTTAGCAGGGGTAGTGTGTTCCTCTCGTATATGTTTGCCACCTCTATGAGGCCTCCTTGGTGCATGTACCTCTGTAGGAGAATCACTGTGTGTCTCCTCTTCACGGTCATATGAAGGGTCAGACTCCATTCTTTCTAGTAAGTGAGTTTTCTTGATGAGAAGTAGGTGACTTATGATGTTTTTGATTTTCTGCCACCAAGGGAAAAATAGATGAGGGACTGTGGAGGGACAGAGTATGAGGGATTTTGGAACTATTCGGACATAGTTTTATTAGGGAAACTTGGGATTAGGGAGTGATATGTGAGATTTAGGGACAACAATTAGGGTTTAGGGATTTATATTTAGGATTTGGGAAAATGGGATTTGGTGATTGGGGAAGATGAGTTTTGGGAATATGGCAGTTAGGGAATGGGGGAATAAGGTGAGAAAATGAGTGAAGGAGTGAAAAGGTGAGGGAAAGGGAGAATGGACTTGGCAGCCAAAATAACCAATGCAAACCCTAAGCAATGTTTTCTTGAGAAATGGTAAGAAAGTAGGGTTTGATTTTCTTCACATAACCACCATAAATCTTATGAAAAACTCCTTACTAGCAGTGACAAGGGCTTAACTTACTTGCACAATGGAAGTCTTGGGCGATTTTGGCAATTTGAGAAAGTTGTTGAAGAAATCAGGCTTGGCAGCTCTATGCGCTGCGCCTCTTACCCCCCTTCTTCTCCTTGATATATAGATTTTAGTCCTGGAAAAGAAGGGCACTTGTCTGTTGGATTATTTTCTTCATATAATAGGCATAAATCTATGACATTTTAGGGGCACTCATTCCTAGGATGTCTTTTGGTGCATCTTGCGTTGAAATAGCTAGTGCCCTTTCTGCTTCCTCCTATTTTCTATTGATTTGCATGGTATCCATTTACAGTGAAAATGTATGCAACATTTAACTCCTGAAATCCTCCAAACTATTTCTTATATCATTCTTAATGGAAGTTGTGGAGGGAGAGGAACTGACCTAGCCTTGAATAGCCCTACCCTTCTTTCTAGCATCTTGTTGTAGCGGCTACAACCACCCTCCAAAATTTTTCCTTAGCCTGTTTTGGAGCCTCCCTACCAACCTTTCATAGTACCTTGTCTTGCCTCGTCAAGTACATAAGATCCAGTATTTTGCATGCACAAAGGTAGCCTGTCAATGACAACTTGATGCATTTCCCTCACAGACTTTCCACCTGGACTTGGTCTAGCTACAGGTTGACTAGCTTCCCTAAGAAAATTGTGCATTTTTGCAGGGAAACCAACCTTCCCTCTAAAAATTGCGCAATTCTATCTGGCAGCCTATTGGTCTCTAGAATTGCGCAATCCTGCTAGCCAACACTCCCAGTAGGAATTGCACAAATTTCCCCAGCAAGGCTGCTCAGCCCAGAATTTGTGCAAATCTAGGCAGTAGTCAGCTGCTCTACCCAAAAATTATGAAAAACTCCTGGGCAATCAGCCCAACTCCTAGCCAAAAATGCACATTTTTCTCAAGCAGTTGAGTAGTTGCATGCATGAGCAGTCCATTGACCACTTCTACCCGGACCAAGGAAACTTGACTTGCATTCATGCATGACTTTATTTTCCTGGAATAGAAAAAGGCAGCATGCAAAATGAATCCCATGATTCAGGGAGTTATTTTTAGTAGCCAGGGGTTACATGCGAAGTTTTAGAAACTTCCCTCCATGTGTCGCTTCTTCTTAGATTTGTGGCATGCACGTCATGAGCCCAAACTTATTTATTCGATGCATCAAAGCTCATTCTTCCACATCGATATTGGAGCTTTGACATCCCACAACACATCCAGGACTCTTTGACACATTCGGCTCAACTATTCACGGGAAAGTAGCTTCAACTTGTGTTTTTCAACATTTTTATCACTTTTTGTGTATTCTCTTGTGTAAGTGTTGTTTGCTTGATTTGTTTGAAAATTGTTGTTGTTTACACATATACTAGCTTGTCCTAGATTTGTTTCAATTTTTGTTGCTATCTCATTGCTTTTGCATGCATGAACGTTCGCTGAACCGCCAAATCGCTTCACCCAGATGCATGTTGATCTGTTTCTTGAATCTTTCATTCATGTTTTTCATGCACTATCCATCAATTCTTCTTTCACTTAGTGTCACCATGCATTCACTGCCTTATTTTCTTTTAGTTTCCCATCGGGAGTTGGGCCAACCTTGGCCCAGACTCTGACTTCACTAGGACTGCATTGCACAATCTGGGGAAGGAAGTTTTTGCATTCCTCTCCCAAAATGTACATTTTCCCCAGCACTTCCCTCTAGGAATATTTTGTGCATTTATGAGGGGCAGTGACTGCTAGCCCAGAAAATTATGCAATGAATTCCCTGAGCCTAAAGTCACTCCCAGCTAGAACTGCGCATTGTGTAATCCCAACAACCAACAGCTAGTCTGAATTGCACATTTCACAGATCCAGCAGCCAGTCCTGCCTCCCAAACAACCAATACTACGTTTTGCATAGTTTGGCTAGCTAGCCACCCAGCCTCCTAGAATAAATTGCGCAAACTTTCCCATCATTTTACCAGACATGTGCTGTGTCATTCCCGGAAGTTTCTTTGTTTTCATTAATAGATTTCTTGCCATGCATTTTGCTTGTCTCTATATCTTTCAGGTGTTCATCTATCTCAATGACTTCTAAGAGAACATGATCTCAGGACACTGATGGGAATCCAGTTGAAGCAACAGTTGAACAAGTTTCCTCTAGTCTGCCGATCTACGAAGATACAAAGTTGTATCTAGACAAGGAAATCAAACTGAAGTTGCAAGAGGTTAATGAAGCATTTGCAGGAACTTTTGGGGAACACGTCGAACACTGTCAGGTTTATGTGGACATTCACAAGTTTGGCTTATACTGGATTGCATGCAGATATCCCATGTTCCCATGCGTGAACATGATACACTGGATTGTCTCTCACACTAATCTTGAGACAATGACCTTGAGTAGTGTCAGTGGGATGAAGCTTGCAACCTTTAGGGAATGAGATTATGATGATATGTATCAGATTTCAGAGACCGTGACTTTCATGGAGACTCCATTCAACTCACCCAACATCAGCGTTAACTCCAAAGACATTCTGAAGAATTGGGTAAAGGAGCCAACTCGATTCAGGTTGACACCCAACCAGGTCTACAAGACAAAGATACTGAGGAAGGTGTACCAATACTTGATCATATTTTCTTATCGATTTTATGGCCAAGAAAGCATGGAAACCTTCCCACAAATTTGGGTGGTTGCACTGGACCAATTGGCTAGAGAATTGAAACCATGTAACTGGTTCGACATATTGGCTCATTAGTTGAAGGAACAAGTAACGAAGGCTTGACAATCACCCAGAGGTATGCATGCAGATATTTACATGTCCACCTACATCTTAGATGCATTTTGTGCCTGACAGGAGTTCCCGAGTTTGGAGTGGGCATGGTCACCAACGAAGACTGTTGTGAACACATATTTCAAGTTGTTGTCTGAATGCAGCTTCAAAGGAGTAATCACACGACTGTCCAATCATTTTTTCACCCTTGTGTACAAGATGATATTCGAACAGGATCCACCCTGCATGTCAAAGGAAGTAATGGATGAATTGATAGGGATTTATAGGCATTTCACATTGGTATGCCTCACCGTCTGACACTTTCATTTGAATGTTCAGTGTGGAGAAGCCTCCACATGTTCTGCCAAAGTTTTCCTTGGACGTACTTGTCATGCAGGAAGTAGCCTATCACATCTTGATAGAATTGACAGCTAGATTGCTCAAAAGAAGAAGGAACATTGGCCCACTCTTCCATTACTGATTGGGTTATATGATATCTAAAGTATAAAGCAACTGGATGTTAAAGCAAAAATAATGAAGAAGTATCCATTCGACCTCCAAAACTACAATCCATATGACCCACATTGCATTATGAAGGATCACTGCATGAGAGTTCAGTTCAACTAGATCTACGGGGCATTTCATTGGGCTGAGGAGGACCCATGGAGATATTTCTACAATTTCTCTAGACCCAATGAACCAGTCAGCTTCATTGTGGAGTGGTTAGCGAAGCAACGTGAAGCAACATCACAGAGAGCACCAGCAATAGCAGCAATGGTAGCAGAGCCAATCATACAAGTGCATGACAAAGGGAAGAGGAAGATTGCTGATCACATGGAGGAGGATCAAAGATGCAAGGTTCAAGCATATCCACTTGTAGAGAAATCAACTATGCCCATAGAGGAAAATAGGCAACAATGTGACAAGAGAATCACGTGAAGGAAGAAGGATAAGAAGAGAATGGAAGAAGAAGAGAAGGAGTTGCATGAGCTGAGGGAGCAACTCTGAAAGGAACAAGAGCTACGCAAATAGGAGAGGGAAGTACAACAACAGTAGATATAGTAGGGGGTGCAACATGTGTAAATAGATGAAGTAGTGCCCGTACAAGTAGTTGATTCATCTGAATAGCTGGCGTCAGGTGAACAAGGTGAACCATCACAGGGGCAAGACTTTTCTCATGAGATAGAATAGGCACTTCAATAGTTGGATGTAGACATGGATCAACAAGATTTGGAACAGGACACTGACCTCATGCCTCAGCACAAATAGGTCGACTCACTCACTTCAATGCATCCAGAAGAGGAGCATGTCTCAGATGACCAAGGTAGCATGTAGATCCTTGGTGATCAGCTGAAAGAAGAGATGCACAACATCTTGTATGATGAATCCCAACATAGAGTTGTGCAGTCTCGCAGAGTGTCAACTCGAGAGGATCAAACATCCCCTGCGCAAGTTGAAGAACGAGTGATTGTGACTGATGTGCGCAAACATCCAACTGCCTTGGCTGATGTAACCAGAGTGTATGTTGAAGCCACTGGCTCAAGTGTTCGCTTCCTAATAGCTGAGAATGAGTGAATAGCAAAGGAACTACAAACAACCAAGCAAGGAGGAGACTTGTGGACAATGTCCGCTCGAGCTAAACTGAAAAAGGTAATACTAGATGAATTATTGTCCCTTGACACAGTTATATGAGCATTGTACTCCAAGTTTGGTACCGTGCACAAGTGATCTGGATTTAAATAGGAACACAAAAAATTACAGAGATAACCATAATCACAGATATGCAGCAGAAATAATTCTTCATTTCATTAATGTAAAATACTGAAATATTCTTACAAATAGAATTGTAAATAAACCAGCTAGGGCGATGGTAGCTTATCTCTCAGAAGAGATGTGGCGGCTACATACCTTTTAACTGTGTTAAAATGATGCTCAAAGGCCTATTTATTGTTGATAAACAATGGAAATCCCTTCACATCCCAAAATCTAACCCTAGAAGATGAAATGCCAAATTGTGGGCCCTGTTTTGGGTAAGTTGGTACATCAAATTCCTAGGGTCGTAACTTTGGCACCCAATATTCGTTTGACGCATACAATAGCTTGTTAGAAATATCTATCCAAGAACTACAACTTTGGGAAGGGAAACATTAGCCCATGGACCCATGTTGCTCCCAAATTTCCAAAAAAAACATCGTTTAGGGCCTCAAAACGGCTTCGGAAGATCAAGACTCAAAAAACTGCTAAAAATAGTAAATTGTGCTACAATTATGGAAACTGAAAAAATGAAAGAGACAGATGTGGGGGTCCAAGTGGGATAGGTGGGTGGCCACCAACATCCACCTAGATCATTCCACCCCCCTTAGGGAGAAATGGTCCCCATTGCATTGAGTTCCTCCATCTGTTGAACTTGGTCCTTGGTGAGTTGTTCTGCAATCTCTGATGTGTCCAGTAATGGTGGGAATTGAACACTCGGTGTAAGTGAAAGAATGGAGGAATGTTGTGCTCCAAAGCATTGTTTCCCATGGCCTTGGTAATGATGTAAGGACCATGTTGGAGTGGTCTGAGCTTTTGATGGATTATGGTAAGGCATTTTTTTTGTTGATGCAACCAGACTTTGTTGCCCACCTGAAACTTGTGTGGTACCCCTGTGGGTGATGAGAAGTTGTTCCTGTGTTCTTTCATGACCGTATCCCTCTGCTGGTGCTGCTGCATGGAGGAACCCTTCACAGGGGTCATGAATGTGGTGATGATCTTCCCCTTAATTTGGGAGCAAACCTGACAGAAAATGAATTTCCTAGTCTAGGAGATGAGCTTACTGCCTTTCTTGGTAGTGATCAAAGAGGTGGCTATAGGTGGGGCTACCTCCGATATCTTGTATAATGAATTACACAAGGAAATAATGACAGCATGAGCCTAGATTCATACACAACATGTCACCTCCACAAGTATGGCTGGCCTAATAGTACATCACAAACATCGAGAGGTGTAACATCACACAAGACCTTTTTAGTGAAGGGCTTGATGTTATAGGAAAGGAAACATTGCTGGCGGACTCGAAGATCTTGTCCTTCATGAAACCACACGATACTGTAAAGTTGTGGTGAGTGTGGTGTAGTCGGTAGGCCCAATCACTTCACGACCTCTGCTGAAATGAGGTTCTTTTGGCTATCACTGTTGAAAATGAATTGTAGCAATGAACCCTTCACCCACATCTATGAGTGGAAAAGATGCTCCCCTTGCTCTGGATCTTCGGGCTCATTCTTCTGGATCTTGGTGGTGGAAATAGTGATGCTGGGCTCCGCATCAATGATTTGCTTCCCTTTTCCATTCCCCTTGTTGGGTTCTGACTTAGGATCAAAACATGCATCTGAGTCTGAAGCCTTCAACTTGGCCACCAACGACTGCTTGGTCCGACACTCACTTGTGTTATGAGTGGGACTCTTATGGAACTCACACCACTTTCCTGTGTCCTTCTTTGACTTCATGGTGTTTTTTTTGTCTTGCGGCTTCGACAGGTTGTCTTGGGTCACCCCACTTTGGCTTTGTCATTTGGTCTTCAGATTCATAGATCCAATGTCTCTCTTCTTCTGTTTGAACTTTTTCTCGATTTTGACAGTGTATTGGTACGCTGTGCTGAGCAAGGAGATGTTCAGGAACTCCATCTCTTCCTGGAAGTATCTATGTAGGCAGCCACGGTATTTGAGTACTAGATGTAGCTCAGAATCTTTTATACCCAACTGTGTGCGAAGGGTATGAAAAAATGTTTGTGCACTCCGGCACATCTGGGTCCCTTCCCTATCGCAGTGTGGTCCACTTTATGTATTTGTCCTCATAGCTTTTGACAGGGTAGTATTTCTCCTTGATAACATCCCAAAATGAATTCCAAGTGGGTGTGGCTGAAAATAGTGAGCCCGTACTTTCATCCTTCTACTCGCAGTAGGTTTCCCACCAGTCCTTGAAGTGGGGGGCTGCTTCGAGAAGAGCGAAAACAATCTTTTCTCGAATCGAAAATTCATGAACAGAAAAATACCCATCTAGTAGATTTAACCATTTATCTACGACATCTGTGTCTATTTGACCCTCGAATATGGGTATTTCAAAATTAACTTGTACCTTAAAGGGCGTGGCGTTTCCAGAGTAGTTGCTGGAAGCCGATGCGTCACCTCTAGGTAACCGCTGAAGGATCTGCGTAAAACTGTCCATCATCGCGTTCCGTTGTCGCTCGAGGGCTTCTTCGAGCAAGATTTTGAT
>APFE031752154.1:13016-110073 GCA_000404065.3 Pinus taeda | reverse complement strand
GGGAGGCCATTAGGATTTGCGAGGCTGGTCTTGCAAAGGTTCAACCAGTTCAAGCCCTAACTCCTTATATCCCGACCTCGTTGGGGACATGCAAAGAAAAATAGAGAAAAAGCAAACTGCTTTGATACCACTAATCTAGATTTAAATAGGAACGCAACAAATTACAGAGATAACCATAATCACAGAGATGAAGCAGAAATAATACTTAATTTCATTAATGTAAAATACTGAAATATGCTTACAAACAAAATTGGAAATAAACCTGCTAGGGCGATGGTAGCTTATCTCTGAGAAGAGATGTGGTGGCTACTGGTGGGCCCCAGTATTGCAGCAATAATGCTGCAACTCCTGGGACTCCCTTCTTTAATTTTATCAACCCAGTAGTTCGTAACAAACTTGGAAGCGACGGTGCTGTATGCACAAGTACTAGCTCTTGCCGCAGGTGTCACCTGGTCAGCTGGCACAAATCCACTAGGAGCTTAAGCCAACTTCTATGAGCTCTTAGAAAAATATTTTTAACTGATGGATAAAAGCTAACTCAAAGGAGGCTAATCTACTTGCAAAAAGAAGCGAAAAGTGGAAAGGAAATGCAAACCCTAGTTTTACCGACTAACCCAACTAGTGCAAGAAAAATGATGAAAGCTACAAAAAGGAATGCCATTGACTCTTAGAAAGGTAAAATGCATGTGACTAAGCTACTTCTGAAGTGAAATCTGAAAAGAAACATCTTTTTATATTTTTGAGTAAGTTGGCAGAATTATTGTGCATGTGCTTTAACTGTTTTTGGTTGTGCATAGGTGGATTGGCGAAAGGAAATGATTGTAGGAGGTTGGGAAGGTTAGAAGAGGGCTTAAGGGGTCCCTAGCACCCTTATTGAGAGTTTCACAATGATCAGATCTCAAGAAATCACTTTCGTGAGCTTCTACAAGAAGTCTGTAGGGGTTCTACAGGATGTTTTGGAATTTCTACAGGATGTTCTGTAATTTTCTACAGGATGTTCCGAAAAGAGGATTTTGGAGGGTTGATGGAGGAAAAATGGTGGGAAAGGGGAAATGGAGGTTGGATAATGATGCTAAGTGGTCTAGGACCTGATGGATGAGGCTAAGGAGTGATTGGATTTGTTCGAGGATGGAGAAAGAGATGATGCACAAAAATGTAGAAATTAGGGCAAGGTGGGAAAAGTATGGAAAATGAAGGGTAGGAATCATGGACTAAGGGTTGGAGTAGATTATCTGATGGAGGAAAGGTAGATAAATAGGTAATACAGGTGCTCTGCAAGTTATTTCTCAAACTGAACAAACAAAGACTCGGAAAATCAAGGACCTAGCTACTTTAACCTAATCTGATCTAAATAACAGCAAATAAAATGAACAATAGTTTATTTGAAATGAAATCATGTGAAATAGCTATGCAAACTAAGCAATCATGAACCTAAGCATGTAACCACAACTAGTATCAACTTCTACAAATGAGAATCTAACACAAATAATTGCATGACGCAGCAAAGACAGTTTTTTTTGTGGCAGCAAAGACACCTTGGTCCCAGCTCATGGTCCCACTGAGGGAGAGGTGAGATCAGAGGTGCTTGATAGCCTTTTTCTGAAGATATTCTTGGTTATTAACCTATCAAATCAATCTGAACATGAAAAGCTTTTTTAATCATCAAAAGAAACCTAAATAACAAAACAAGATTTAAATCTAAATAGCAGATTTTATTCTAAGAATGCAAAAAAACACATAAAAGTAAACAAAGGAGGTACTGGGCACTTGGATTGGGCCCAACCCCAAGAGCTACAGCCTCCTAAGAAAGATTAGAGCTGGTGCAAAGCTGGATTCATCTTTATTGCTCAAGAAATAATAATTACATTAAAAACTGTCTACAAGAACAAGCTTGAAAATGTGTTGAAATGTACAGTTAACTTACTACCTAAACAATGACTAAAAAAATGACTAAAATCGAACTACAAACTAGCTAACTTCTGCCAACAAAGCGACTAACTGAAATGAGGCCCTAAGACTTCTTATTTATACAAATTGGTCCTCCTAAACTTTAGGAACTCGACTGCCAAAACTTGTAGTTAACAACAACTTTACTAGCCCTTGCTTGGCTGCCCTTGTGATAATCAATTTGGTGGCCCTTGAACTCCGAGCTGATGGTGGTGAATTCGAGTTAAGGGCCATAAATGAAGGGGACACCTTCCTACAAATCCTCTCCACGAATTTGGCTGCCAAGTGCTCATTTAAACCTTTGATTTTGTCTCCAAATTGACAAAAAAGACTGCATAAAGCACACATTAGACTTGTTGGCATAATGACTAACCCAATTCACTCTATTAGCATAAATATAATAAAAAACATGCAATAAACTAATGAGAATGGTGGATTAAGTAGAATTAGGAGGCTGAATGAGCCCATATAATTATCCATTTTTGGGGCTCATCATCACCCCCATACTGAAAGTGTTGCTCATCCTTTGAGCAACTAATCTATCTCTTCATCTTTGATGGCCCTGGTGGCCTCTCTGTCATGCCAAGCTTCTGAAGTGATGTCCTCTTCTCGGTCATGAAACCATGCTTTTCTCCCTACTTCTTCCCACTGCCTGTGCTCCTTTTCTTGTAGCAGTTTTGTTAGCGCCTCAACATTAGCCTTTTCTTCTTCCTCTGATTGTTTGGCTGCTTTTCCTCGAATTTCTCAGTCTCCCTTAGCTTAGCCCAAGTTTCTTGTAGAGAATTCTCGACATCCTGTAGAACTGTCTCAACTTCCTATAGAGAGGTCTTTGTGTCCATCATTTCAATCCTTTCTCTCCAAGTGGACTTTTTCGGGCTTCATCATTCATAGGTGATGGATATTTTTGAAGGAGACTCCTCCTTTTATTTAGCTGTTGTGTCCTTAATGACAATTTTCTCCTTTGACTGTGGTTGGGGTCTGCCTACTTTGATCTGTGTGCTCCTCCTCACTTTAAAGTACATGGAGGTTTGGCTCTTTCTCTTCCTTTGTGGTCTTTGAGGTGTGCTAATGGTGGAAAGCATGGCTGCTGCCTCCCTGGCCAAAATCCTAGGTGATTTCTCCTCTTGTTGTTCTGTTTTCATGCTTCCTGTAGAAATTGTTTCCATTCTTCCTGGAGAAAGTCAGGTGTCAATTGTTTCGGTCTGTTGTCACTGATATCTCATGGTATGTCTCTTCCTCCTTTTTTCGTCTTCTTTTGTCTTCTCTGCCTCTGTTAGCTTGCTTCCTCACGCTCTATTTTCGCTTTCTTCTCATCTTGTTAGTTTCAGCCTTCTCTGCTTTAGTCCTTTTCTTTCATGTTCTGAATCTTCCTTCTCATCTTCTGTTTTGATTTCCTCCTTTGTTTCAAGTTCTTCTTTCTGCATTTTGGTATTTTCCTCTTTTTCTATTTCCTCCTCATCTTCCCTTGCCATATTTCTAAAAATATCCCTATCATGATGTGTGGTGATTGCTAGAAATGTTCAGGTGAGGAAGGAGGAAACAAACTTTCAAAACCGAAAATAGAGAAATGGCTAAGCTTTGTCTTTCTGGAGTCAGGAATTTCTCATGTTCTTCCTTTTCACAACATCAATTTGCAATTTTTCTTCGAACTGTTTCCAACTTGAATTTGCTTCTCGGTTTTTGAGAAAAATCAATACCTTTGACAGAATAGAGAATATTTATAACACAATGTTTTTCTTCAGAGAGTGGACAGTCTTGCAAATTTGGTTTCTCATAGGTTGGCTTCTATGGCTGCATCCTTCTTTTCAAAAGAATGTGAGAAAGAAAAAGGCATATTCTGGATGCAGAGCAGGAAAACGGAGAGACTGTGTATAACCCAAAGAAGGAAAAAAACAGAGGCAGTCTTTTAAGCTTCACTTTCCTTTCTTTCAACCCAATACTGTGTTTTTAATCCTCCACCTTATATAGCTATATCATATGCAGAGCAGTTTCTTGAGCCTACCTCTTTTCAAGCTCCAAATTCGAAATGGAAAATTCCAAGCTTCCCTGTTCTAGAAAACTGTGTCGTACTTCCTGTAGAAGATCCCCCCCATGTAGAACACCATTACGTCTCTGAGCGAGCCTGATATGGAACAGAATCTCAAAGACAGGTAGAAAAACTGGTGGAGGATGACTCGTTAATCATTTTGTGGAAGCGGAGGATGCATACTTCAGTTGAGGACGTTGCAAGTGCCAATGAACAGCAGGTGGTGTGAGTTTCAGCCAAGGATTTTTTAATTGCAGCGTGATTCGTGGTGAGGGAGTGAAGTGGCCAGGCATACGTGGCCATATGTAGACTGTAGTACTATTATGGACTGTATGTTCTCTTCTTGATCAGTTGCACTGGAGTTCAAACGGCCAATACTCCCTGTTTTTTTAAATTTCACGTGAGTTGACTGTACATGTATACTGCATGATTTCCGGTTGAGTGCTAGAGAACTGGGCAAGGCACTATCGGGTTAAATTTTCTAGCTTCCTGGCTTAATCCCACAATTTCATTCGTTTAAGCACTTTTGAATCATATTGATGCAAATAGAGGAACTGGTTTAGACACATACCTGTAAGTCGACGTGCTGCTAGGTCCCTTTTGCTGCTGCATGCATTTGTTTTTGTGGCTGCATGATGGCTTGGTTGTTGATTCATGGCTATTTTTCTTGTGTAGGTATCCTTTAGCCAAATCTAAGATGCAAGAATTTGTTTCCACGTTCAGACTTGCACCCTCAAGCTGCTGATGTTGAATTTTTACAAGACAGCGACTTATTTTCTCCATAGCTCCCAAATGATAGACCGGATCGATCTGAAACTTTCTGAGCATGTTTCTATCATCATTATGCACCTCCCATAGCAAAATTGTGATCAATGGATGCATGGATATCGAGAAAAACGGAAAATGGCTGAAGATTACAGAGGTCAATTTCTTGGAAACTATGCATTAGAATCAGCTGAAACTGCTTGGGTAGGTACTATCACCCATATGCATCTCCCCATGAAACAAGTTTTGAAACGGATGCACGGATATGGAGAAAATGCAAAAAATGGCTGAAGGTGATGGAGGCTGATTTCTTGGAAATCGAGCACCGGAATTGGCTTAAATTGCTTGGGCATGTTGCCATCATCCCTATACAACTCCCCATATAACAGTTTTCCAAATGGAGGCATGTTTTCAAGTTGGGGAAAAAACAAATTTCAACACTGTATTTTTTGCTTCCAAGCATTTTGCAGTTTTTTTTGCATGGTAAGAAAAATGAGCTTGGGCTGTGATGCAGGCACGGAAATGATGGAGAAGGAGTTTGAAGATTCCAGGAGGACTTATGAACCCTTTAGGAAGCTATCATGTTCGCCAAACCGCCTTTTTGAAATCCATTTCTAGCTTCCTTTAATTTCTACAGGAACTTCCTGCAGAACACACAGTTTTTAGGAAAGAAGCACAATGAGGTGGAGAAAATGATGGATAAAGGCGAGGAATGGAAACGTGGATGTGACTGCGGGCCTAAAAAATAGATTCCAACCTTCAGATGCCCCTCCAAAATCGAATTTGACTCGATCGAAGGTTCTATAGGAAAATATAGAACTTCTTGTAGAAAGCCCAGAACTTCCTGTAGAAGGTGGAATCCCGACCTGAATGTGATCAAATCCTAGGAAAGGCAAGTGGCCATGGAGGGAGTGTCTGTAGGGACATCTTGTAGCCTAGTACAGACCCCTATTCTCATTTTGCGCAACCCTCTTTACCTGCAATGTATTCCCTGCTGCAACCTACAATTATTCAATCGAAATTAGGCCTGTTTTCTCTTCTTCTTCTTTCTTTTTTATGAAAACAACTAGGGTGTCTCATGGAGGTTTTCACCCTAATTTCCTGCCCTGAGCACCTCCAAGGGAGGTTTTCACCCAGGGACCTTATTTTCTTTTTCTTTTCTCTTCTTTCCAACCCATTGACCGCCTCATGGAGGTTTTCAATCAATGAGCCAATCTGAGGCGCCTCCGAGAAGGTTTTTACCTTAGATTTTTATTTTCCTCTTATTTTCATTTTTTCTTCTCTTTTTTATTTTCTCTTTCTTTCTTTTTTTTTCCCTACCCTACCCTACTAGAAAAACAAAATCATTTCCAAGTATAAGAATACTTCCAATGGAGCCATGTGCACATCAAGATTAGAGACAAAATGATGTGGAGGCTTCAAATGCATGCTTTGACAGGTATCTGGATCTTAGAGACCAAATGATTTGACTTTGAAGGGATTAAGCATAGCTGAGGAAGAGAGTACTGTTGCAACTTAATGACCATTTGGAACCATATCTCAATATAGCTCTAATATCCTTGGTCCTTTTGCTGATTTGGATCATTCTTCATGTCACCTTCTTCCATGACCTTCTCATCTTCCTCTTTTTGCTAAGTTTTCTCTTGAATACATAGAGGATTTGATGGTAACCATGAGGGAGTTCTCTCTATCTTTGATTTTGATGTCTTCTCTTCATCTAGTGTATCCCATGGTCCTTTGATCTCATCTTTTGAATCTTCTTTTGTTGGATGTGGTCATTCAATGCTTTCAAGATAATCTCTTTTTTGCAATACTCTTCCTGAGCTATGGTGAAGATCATTGAGCTCAACAGGAGTTGTTTGGACATTGTGCCTCAGCTTTGCAATTGGGTTGAGCTACTCCAATGGGCAGGTTTGGAAATGGTGGTATGGGTAGTTGAGTGGGGGTGTATATTTGAGATGGATGTGGATGGGGTTGTGGATGGGCAGGTGGTGGAGGCAAAGGAGCGGGAGGAGAGTTGAACTGGGGCCTCCACCCCTGATGAGGTGCATTCCACTGAGGCTGTGGCTGAGCATAGGAGTGAAACGAATGAGCAGCTGGTTGGGCATAATATGGATCTTTGAAGGAATAAGGAGGAGGTGTGAACCAAGAAGGATGAGCAAGGGGACCCCAAGAAGGCATGAAAGTGGCTTGACAGGGGGGTCGTTATAGGTCTGGGATGTCCCTTGCATTGCTTGCTGGTAGGGTATGGGTCCATGTAGCCTCCTTTGGTTCATATAATAGAGTGATTTAGTGGCTCCTTTGGCTCTCTCATATGCAGCTTTAAGTTCAGGCAAGGAAGGGCACTAATTCGTAGGATGGTATTCTTCACAGACAAAACACACTTCTATGGAGTGCAATGGACATTTGTTCCTAGGATTATTTCTAGTGCACCTGGGAAAAAAGATGACCAAAGCCCTCTTGGCTTCCTCTTGCTTCCTTTGGATCTGTAAGGTATCCAGTTGCATGGCAAAAAACTACCTTATATCGCTCTTGAAATCTTCCATCTAATTTGCAAATTCGTTTTCGGATAAGGTACTGCTCCTAAGATTTCTGCTTGTAGCCATTTTCTCCAAAGGAATGTTTTCTTCTTCTTCTCCCCTTGAGGTTCTTCAAATATGTCTTGTTGTTCACCTAAGGGTTCTTTAATCACAGCCATTGAAGAAGAGAGAAGGTTGGCTGTGTGAAGTAGTGGGGGTGTTGTGCAATCAATTTTCTGAATTATCTCTACTCCTACAAGGTATGAAAGGAAATATTTTTGGTTGATTTTTGCTTTTTTTCTGCTTGTACCTACAAAACTAAAATAGATTGAACTACAACTAACTATCTTGCTGAAATGAAAATGCGGAATTGAAATGAAAACAAGAAATGACTAGTCTATTTTGCTGAAATGAAATTGCAAGAATGAAATGCTAAGCTACGCTTGCAGAATTGAAATTAAGGAATTGAAATGCTAATCTACGCTTGCAAAATTGAAATTACGGAATTGAAATGATAATCTATGAAAGCGGGAAATATCTAATCTACGCTTGCTGAAATGAAATGAAAGCTAGAAATGTCTAATCTACTTTTGCGGAAATGAAATTGCAGAATGGAAATGAAATAAAGTATTTAGCAGAAGGTTGCAATAGAAAATAGAAGAATAACAGCAATCACTAATACTCTAACGCTTCCCTGGAAATGGTGCCAAAAAGAATGGTGAGCCCCAGTATTGCAGCAATAATGCTGCAACTCCCGGGACTCTCTTCTTTAATTTTATCAACCCGGTAGTTCATAACAAACTTGGAAGCGACGGTGCTGTATGCACAAGTACTAGCTCTTGCCGCTGCTGTCACTTGGTCAGCTGGCACAAGTCCGCTAGGAGCTTAAGCCAACTTCTATGAGCTCTTATAAGAAGCTTTTTAATTGATGGATGAAAGCTACTTCAAAGGAGGCTAATCTACTTGCAGAAAGAAGCGAAAAGCGGAAAGAAAATGCAAACCCTAGTTTTACCGACTAACCCAACTAGTGCAAGAAAAATGATGAAAGCTACAGAAAGGAATGCCATTGACTCTTAGAAAGGTAAAATGCATGTGACTAAGCTACTTCTGAAGTGAAATCTGAAAAGAAACATCTTTTTGTATTTTTGAGTAAGTTGGCAGAATTATTGTGCATGTGCTTTAACTATTTTTGGTTGTGCAGAGGTGGATTGGTGAAACGAAATGCTTGTAGGAGGTTGGGAAGGTTAGAATATGGCCTAAGGGGTTCCTAGCACCCTTCTTGAGAGTTTCATAGTGATCGGATCTCAAGAAATCACTTTCGTGAGCTTCTACAGGAAGTCTGCAGGGGTTCTACAGGATGTTCTGGAATTTCTACAGGATGTTTTGTAATTTTCTACAGGATGTTCTGAAAAGAGGATTTTGGAGGGTTGATGGAGGAAAAATGGTGGGAAAGTGGAAATGGAGGTTGGATATTGATGTTAAGGGGTCTAGGACCTGGTGGATGAGGCTAAGGAGCGATTGGATTTGTTCAAGGATGGAGGAAGAGATGATGCACAAGAATGTAGAAATTAGGGCAAGGTGGGAAAAGTATGGAAAATGAAGGGTAGGAATCATGGACTAAGGGTTGGAGCAGATTATCTAATGGAGGAAAGGTAGATAGAGAGGTAATAGAGGTGCTTTGCAAGTTATTTCTCAAACTGAACAAACAAAGACTCGGAAAATCAAGGACCTAGCTACTTTAACCTAATTTGATCTAAATAACAGCAAATAAAATGAACAACAGTTTATTTGCAACGAAATCATGTGAAATAGCTATGCAAACTAAGCCATCATGAACCTGAGCATGTAACCACAACTGGTATCAACTTCTGCAAATGAGAATCTAACAAAAATAATTGCATGATGTAGCAAAGATAGTGTTTTTGGTGGTAACAAGGACACCTTGGTCCCATCTCATGGTCCCACTGAGGGAGAGGTGAGATTAGAGGTGCTTGATTGCCATTTTTTGAAGATTTTCTTGGTTATTAACCTATCAAATCAATCTAAACATGAAAAGCCTTTTTAATCATAAAAAGCAACCTAAATAGCAAATTTTATTCTAAGAATGTAGCAAAACACATAAAAGTAAACAAAGGAGGTACTGGACACTTGGGTTGGGCCCAACCCCAAGAGATATAGCCTCCTGAGAAAGATTAGAGCTCATGTAAAGCTGGATTCATCTTTATTGCTTGAGAAATGATAGTTACATCAAAAACTATCTACAAGAACAAGCTTGAAAATGTGTTGAAATACAGAGCTAACTTACTACCTAAACAATGACTAAAAAAATGACTAAAATCGAACTACAAACTAGCTAACTTCTGCCAACAAAGTGACTAACTGAAATGAGGCCCTAAGCCTTCTTATTTATACAAATTGAGGACCCCAACAGTCCTCCTAAACTTTAGGAACTCAGCTGCTAAAACTTGTAGTTAACAACAACTTTACTAGCCCTTGCTCGGCTACCCTTGTGATAATCGATTTGGTGGCCCTTGAACTCTGAGCTAATAATGGAGAATTCGAGGTAAGGGCCCATAAATGAAGGGCACACCTTCCTACAAATCCTCTCCACGAATTTGGTTGCCAAGTGCTCATTTAAACCTTTGATTTTGTCTCCAAATTGACCAAAAAGACTACATAAATCACACATTAGACTTGTTGGCATAATGACTAACCCAATTCACTCTATTAGAATAAATATAATAAAAAAACATGCAATAAACTAATGAGAATGGTGGATTAAGTCGAATTTGAGCCCATATAATTATCCATTTCTGGGGCTCATCAACTACATGTCTCTGAACTATGTTACAATGAGGCTCGAAGGCCTATTTATTGTTGAGAAACAATGGAAAGCCCTTAACATCCCAAAACCTAACCTTAGAATATGAAACACCTGATTGTGGGCCCCGTTTTGGGTAAGTTGGTACATCAACTTCCTGGGGTCATAACTTTGGCACCCGATCTTCATTTGACATGTATAATAGCTCGCTAGAAAGATCTATCTGAGCACTACATCTTTGGGAAGAGTAACATTGATCTATGGACCCATGTTTCTCCCAGATTTCCCAAAAAAATGTCATTTAGGGCCTCAAAATGGCTCCGGAAGTTCAGGACCCAAAAAACTGCTAAAAATAGTAAGTTGTGCTACAATTACAGAAACTAAAAAACTGAAAGAGACAGTTGTGGGGGTCCAAGTGGGATAGGTGGGTGGCCACCAACATCCACCTGGATCAGCAAGGCAGTCCTCCATCTCAACGGATGGCAGCAACAATGTGCTAGAAGAGCATGCATATTGATGAATGTGCATGTTATTGTTGATGACATGAAAACATTGAGGATGAAGTACAAGGGAGCCCCACTTCACTTGCCTAAGATGATGAGGGTCAATGCAATTGAGCTGAAGGCATGTATCCAAAGTCAGATCTGGAATTATGAATAGCTCCCACAGTTCATGACTAGCATACAAGCCTCCCATGCACAAGTATTCAAGAGTATGGATGTTGTGTTGTGCACGCATGAGATCCCATCAATTGGGACTCTCACCCAAGTGAAGACAAAGAAGCAAGTCCGACTAGAGCTAGATGTGTACTTCGATGAGTTGATGTGCATCGCCACTAGCCCAGACTTTCCTATCAGTGCAGACATCATGCACAAGTATGTTTCTGGTTTGGCCACATTGAAGACAATGATGCACATGCTTTTAGATGAGTTTGACAGAGGAGCCCAGTCAATGTAACCAAATGCTATGGAGGCAAAGGTCAGGTTTCAGATGGATGTGACCGTGGAATAGACGGACACTATCAGGGACTACAGAGCTTGGCATCAATATGTTATTGTTGATCAACATGAGGACGTTGAGCAGTTGGACTTCTATAGTTGTCTAAGTCAGAGTGGTGTCTAGTTTGGCTTGCTCAAGCCATTGTGTTCACATGGGTACTTGTGCATTGTAATGTTGAGTCATGTCAAATGTAAGTCAAGTGTCAATAGTGGATATAACAATCATAGAGTGGGTGAAGGGTCATGAGGGTAGTTGAACAGTCACAAAGGGGAATGTCAAGGGCCACCCCACCCTTTGCTATAAATAGTCCCTCATAACTCATTGTATAGGCTTTTGGTTATCTAGGCTTCTGATAAGAATATCTTGGAGAAAGCTTGGACAATATTATAACAAGCCTTGGCTTCTCCACTACACGGAGCTAGTTCATATCTTTTGAGGAGCAGGCGGATGTGGCTGTAACATTCCATTGTTGGGGCTAGTATGTTTACATGGATGTATTGTATGATTGGGACATACACTTCTTTATATAATAAGAGCCAACACATTTTCATGCATATGTTTTTATTGTAGTTGGAATGTTCCGGTTGCTTAGCAATGTATGTTGTTTAACTTATGTAGTTGTGTATGAACTGCATTTTATGCAATTATATGAATCTGGTTGCAAATGTGTTGTTGGTTTAATCATCACTTTGGATTGTTGGCTGACCTTCTTTCAAACTTTTGATGCATCTTCACTCGTGTGTTCCCTTCCCATGTGATTATTGTTATAGGTTTCCAAGGGGCACACTCATCTCACCCACCATGTGTTAGAATCTCTCATACACCTTCCCTGACTCATAGTAGCTGTCACACCCTTGCTACTAACAGAGTTATCTTACTTGCCTCTGTGCAACATCATGGTCAAGGCATTACAATACGACCCATTGCTGGGACTCCTACAACAAACGATCTGAGGTCTAATTGGGGCTTCTTATGGAGGTGATCCCCTTGACATGTTAGCGGGTCCAACACCATCAACACATTCCTAAAGTGATTCTTGAACGCAACTTTAGTGTCATCATAGGGTAAATGATAGATATCTCCCCTAGATAACATTGTGAGGGTCTCCAACATGTCTTCCCTGATCCCTTGAGGAAGAACTAGTTTGAGTGATTCGGGATCAAGGGTGCAGCTAACCCTCCTATAACTGAGTTGAAATCTCTCGTCATAGTATTCTAGGGATTCATCAAGTCTAAGAGTCATCCTGAAGATTTATTCCTTGGTTTCTTTCGACCTACAATAATCATTGTACTTATTATCAAAGGCTTGTTTCATTTGGGCCTAGGTAGTGATGCTACCTCAAGGAAGACCCATAAACCGGTGCAAGGCTGCATCCTTAAGGGTAGAGGGGAATAAATTTAGCTTTTGTTCATCAAAGACATAGTCATAGGTCCTACAGGCAACAACAAATTCAAACATGAAGTTATCAGGATCCTCATAGGTTAAGCCATAGAAGCGTGGAAGGGTAGCAATGCTCATATTCTTCGTTCTAGCCTCTCCATTGGTCTCTCTTATAGGGAAAACCTCATTGTCCCTGTTTTCAGCCATAGTTTGGGTAGGTGAAGTGGGTTCTTCTTCTTCCCCAATAGGTTCTTCAAAAATTTCAAGTTGCTCACATAGAGGGTCTTCTAACTCCCCCGTAGTTAGAGAGGAAAGATGTCAGTCACTGAAGAAGAGTGAAGGTTGACTGCTTAAGGGTGTGGGGATTTTCCATAATAATTTTACTTGAGTATATCTACTCCTAAGAGGCATGAAAGAAATTTTCTCTCTTTTTTTTTATGTTATTTATTCAAAATTTTATGAAAAAAAAACAATGCTTAAGAAGAAACAACATATACCTAGACACCTCCTTGATAACGACACCAAAAAGTGGTGAGCCCTAGTATTGCACCAAGAATGTTGCAACTCCCAAGGGCTCCTCAACTCAAATTATAAACCCAGGGTTCGTACAAACTTCGAGGAGATAGTGCTATATGCACAACATATATGATTCCACTCATGCCACCCTCAGTTATGACATTAGATAAAAAAAGTGCTCAAAGACCTTTCATTCTACTGAATTAGAATGAAAGATTGATAAAAGGACAAATTGGAAATTGCTTCTAAGTATGAAAATAGAAATTCCATTGACACAATTTGTAAAACCATAATTACTCAATTCATGAAAAGATAAAGGCTAACCTACTTGTAGAAATGAAGCTATGTTATCTTGCAGAATTCATCACACCACCTCATCTTGCAGAAAATAACATAATCTATCTTTCCTAATTAATCAAACTACCAATCAAAATCATAATTACCATCTACCTAGGTCATACTTGATCATAAATTAATAACCTATTTGCATGATAAAGAAACTAACTCTACTCTGTTTTTACAGTGAAGAAAAGGAAGGTTTGGAGTGACCTAGGAGATTTATCATAGCTTGAGGTCATTATGCATATATGCTAGGTCAAAATTTCAATGTGGGTCAAAATTTATGAAGAAAAATGTTGCTAAAGGCTTGCTATAGGTGTTTGCTACAGGTGATTGCTACAGGCAGGTCTGTAATGCTACATAAGGGCATCCAAGTGGTTTTTGAAGGTGAAAATGTTGGCTTGAGCGTATGGAGAGGTGAATAGTAGTTGAAGAAAATGAAATAAGGTTGTTTTGAGCCTTTATCTAAGCTCAATACCTCTCTGAGGCCTATCTTGCACTAGGTTGAGTGCTCTCGGTGACCTAGACATAATAGCTTATAAAACAAGGTTTTTGGGATAGAGCTTGGAGGTGGAAGGAGAAGGTGAAAGAACTTAGGATGGAAGTGATGAAGGTGTTCTTCCCTATATATCAATCAACCCTGCAATCAATCACATTCATGCATCCATTTATCATTGTCAAAATGAATAACTTATGATGGAAAAGATGAGTTGAATTGAAATGAAATCTAATTCATGCAAACCGTTGATCTACCCACTGAACTAACATCTAATCTATAGAAAGAAAATGTAAAAAATGGTAACCAATACTAATCTATTTCCAGGAAATAATAAACATAATCTTTTTTGGTTGTGGTTGTGAATCCTTCCTCTCATTCTCCCACATGAGAGGTGATGTATAGGATGCAACCACTTAATTTTATAGGTTAACTTCTACTCAAATGAAAGAAACTATGAACTACTTATAATCAAGAAGAAACTTAAGTACAAGAAGAGGGACCAAAGCCTTTGGGTTGGGCCCAAACCCAAGGGTCTAAACCCTCTGAAACTAAGTCAGATGCAACTTAAAATCCAACTTCTCATTATCAAAAAGTGCAGGTCTAATACATCATATAAAAGTTGAAAATAACAATGTCAATGTTTGGAGCTCAATAACTGCACTTATATGAAACAAAAAATTTGAATCCTAATGAGCTCTTCCCCTAGTTTATTTATACAAAAGGGCAGCTGAAGCAACTCCCTTAAAAATAGGAATGGTTCCCTCCTTGACCTCGAAAATGGTGGATCTTGTCCTCCCTGATCTTCACTTGAACTTGGAGTCACTTGGCTACCAAAGAAATCGAGTCGGTAAGAGAGGATATGGTGATCCCAAGCCGATTTTAGGGAGTTAAGGAGGTGGAAAAACCCCTTTGATTCTCTCCTATTTGTCTCCTTAAAAATAGGAATGGTTCCCTCCTTGACCTCGAAAATGGTGGATCTTGTCCTCCCTGATCTTCACTTGAACTTGGAGTCACTTGGCTACCAAAGAAATCGAGTCGGTAAGAGAGGATATGGTGATCCCCAAGCCGATTTTAGGGAGTTAAGGAGGTGGAAAAACCCCCTTGATTCTCTCCTATTTGTCTCCGTTGAGCCCCTGCATGATAATAACCTCAAAAATGCCTCATTTTCTTGCAATTAAACCACATTAGGCCACATACTATGACGAACACCTTCTACTCCTCTTACTAATAAAATATTATAATAAAAAATGGTTGACCATGTTTGATATTAATGTCGAGATAATATTTGTTACAAAGTGACATTGGACCATGGTTGACCATGGTTGATTTTCATATTGAGACAATCATTGTCATAATGCAACATTGGACCATGGTTGACCATGATTGATTTTCATATTGAGACAATCTTTGGAACAATGTGGCATATTATAATTGGCACAAGGTGACGATTATAAAAGGCTAAGGTATTATGAACTCTAGCAAATAATATTAAACCAAAGGGATTAATATTATAAACCTAAGGTATCTAAACCCTAAGATAAATGTTATAAACCCAAGGGAATAATAAACACAAGGGATTCATAATATCCCAAAGAATTATAAACCCAAGGGAATTATATTATAAACCTTGAAATAAAGATGGTTGACCATGGTTGACCATGATTGAATTTCATATTGACAAAATCTATCACAATGTGCCATTGGACTATGGTTAACCATTATTAATTTTCATATTGAGACAACCTTTCTCACAATGCGACGTTGGACAATGGTTGACCATGGTTGATTTTCATGTTAAGACAATATTGTCAAAATGTGACATCAGACCATGGTTGACCATGGATGACCATGTTGTCATAATGTCACGTTGGACCAAGAGACAATCTTTGTCACAATGTGGCGATGGTTGACCATGATTGACCATGGTTGAGTTTCATATTGAGACAATCTTTGTTACAATGTGACATTAGAACATAATTGACCATGGATGACCATGGTTGTCACATTGTGATGTTGGACCAAGAGACATTCTTTTTCACAATGTTACCATGGTTATTAACCATGATTGACCATGATTGACCTTCGTTGAACATGTTTGATTTTCATATTGAGACAATATTTGTCACAATGCCACATTGGAACATGTTTGATTATGGTTGATTTTCATTTTGAGACATTCTTTGACACAATGTGATAATTATAAAACCCCAAGGTATTATAAACCCAAGGGAATAATGTTAAACACAGGGGATTAATATTATAAACCAAAGGTATATAAACCCTAAGATAAATATTATAAACCCCAGGGAATAATAAACCGAAGGGATTAATACTAAAACCGCAAGGGATTATGTTGGGAGTTTTAATTAGAGATTAAATCTCTTACTATTAATTGTCAACTAGGACTCGTAAGCATGAGTTGTACTACATTTTTGGTTCAAGATTAAATATAGAGTATGTGATTTTCCTTTGATCGTTAAGTATAAAATGATGGAAAAGAAACAATACTAACTAAGAACTCATTTCATTCCTAGAAAACATAAGCAAGCTTAAAGAATTATTCTTAACTTAATCCACTATGATTTTATTCTAATTCTTTGAAATCAAAGGATAAACTCAAGGAAACTGAAAGCTAAATGAAACCCATTCTAATTAAAAATTTTAAATGAGGATTCAAACTTATAACTATTGAAAGAAATCAAGCACCTATTTTACTTGTAACAAAAGATGATAAAGAGACTAGTCTATAATTCTAAAATCAAATCTTATTCTGCTACCTTCAATTCATTCAAATTAAAACTGATCTTATTTGAAAATGAAACACCTCCTAAAATATACTTTAAATGACCACAGAACTAATTCTACTAAAGTGGAATCTCAACAAAAGTATCTGGTGTTTATCAAATCCTGAGCTCTTGCATTAAAATGAAAACCTAGTCTATGACTATATTCAATAACTCAAAGCAACGCAAAATATTGAATCACACTGAAACCATAAGTCACTCAGTTCAATGCTTGAAATGAACCGATATTCTTCATTAAAGAAAATGGAAATGAATCCTTAATCGATTATATGAGAATGAAACTAAATTATCCTATGATAATTTAACTACTTCAATCAATGCTCTATAAAGAAATGCTTTATGATAAATCACATTGTGAAAAACTAAATCAAAATGTTTGAAGGAAACCTAACAACTCAATGGTGGAAATATATAATGAAATTATTATTGTGACTAATTGAGATTCATCTGCAAACAAAATCCAAATGCATACCATCAATCAAACTCCCTGTTCTACACATAACAATCCACATGATTTATCATTTATCACAAACCTCATTAAGGAGATGAACACATCGATTCAAACACATAGATATCGCGTTCCATAATTCCAAAATGCATTTGATTAACTTATAACAAGTATTATGATTACAATATAGATGAATGTGCTTTTAGATGATAGAACAGAGCATGGTTTAATATTGAAATACGACTCAACGTTTATGAAGAACAAAGAATAATTTCGTGTCAAGGATCTATGCACAATCTCTATAGCGCATAAGGATCTACACACTTAGAATTCCTAATCAAGGTATCTAGAAATGAATGAAATTTTATCACACTTAAAATCACTCCAAAACTAATGAAATTCCTCACGCATTTGTACAAGAAACTTCAACGAACTCAAACCAGAACTGGATAAGAAAAATTGTAATGGTTTAACATGCAATAATACTCCTACAGACTAACAATGAAGCCTATTCCCAGATGATGGTGGGCCCTCCCACACTTGGGTAAGCTTAAACTACTTGCAAGAAAGAGAAGCTTAAAACATTTAAATTAAAAACTCACAGTAAACCAATACTCTAAATGATTCAAGCTCAACGCATAGCCATAATATAGTCTTCAATTATGAATAATAATGTCTTGACAATACTTGGTAGCTCAATTGTTTGCAATAACAACCTTCTAAACAGCTAACGCATTACAATATTGGCCTTTATAGGCATCGAATCATGTTCAGAAAAATAATAAACCATACATGGCAAGCTCAACGAATTGACTAAATTAGACTTTAAGATCTAATCACTAGAACAACCTTTCCCTCCTTGGCACAATAGATTTTAAAACATCCCAATATTGGCATGGACCTATTTCGATGAGGATGTAGAAGATATTCATTGTGGAAAACACCGAACTCATCTCTATCAGATTCTCCAGCTATGGTGTTCCAAACCTCTGAGTATAGATCTTGGATTGGGCTGTTAAGTACAGAAATAACAAAACAAGGTTGTCGACAAGAACTCCCTCCATCTTGACCTATCCATACTACTGCAAATCTTCACACTTAACCCATAGTGATTAGTTAGCTCATTAGGAATATAAATTAAACTCACTCAAACCTAACCAAAAATAGAAAAATGACACTAATGAAATGATTTTACCTCATGTCAGGATCTTGGCAGGTTTAGGACAATGATGGTGAGGGAAAGGTAGGTGAAGGAGTACTTTACTTTCCAAAAATGGCAAAAATGGAGGTGGTAAATAGTAAAATTGGGAACAAAACAAGGAAACAACAAATTATAAATCCAAGAGAATAATATTAAACCAAAGGGATAAATATTATAAATCCAAGGGATAAATATTATAAACCCAAGGGATAAATATTATAAACTGTGAAATAAACATGGTTGACCATGGCTGACCACGGTTGATGTTCATATTGATAAAATCTTGTCACAATGTGAGACCATGATTGATTTTCATATTGAGACAACCTTTCTCACAACATGACATTGGACAACGATTGACCATTGTTGACAATGATTGATTTTGATATCGAGACAATCTTTGACACAATGTGATGTTAGACCATGGTTGACCATGGATGTCTATGTTGTCATAATGTGACATTGGATGAAGAGACAATCTTTGTCACAATGCGACATTGAAACATGGTTGACCATGGATGACCATGGTTGTCAGAATGTGACATTGGACCAAGGGAAAAACTTTGTCACAATGTGACCATGGTTATTGACTATTGTTGACCATGATTGACCATGGTTGATTTTCATATTGAGACAATCCTTGTCACAATGTGGTTGGAACATGGTTGACCATAATTGATTTTCATATTAGAAAATCCTTGTCAAAATGCGACATGGGACCATGCTTGACCATGATTGATTTTAATGTTGAGATAATCTTTGTCAGAAAGCAACATTGGACCATAGTTGACCATGGTAATTGATTTTCAGATTGAGAGAGTCATTGTCACAATGAAACATTGGACCATGGTTGGCCATGCTTGATTTTCATATTGAGATAATCTTTGAAACAATGTCACATATCATGATTGGCATAATGTGACAATTATAAAACCCTAAGGTATTATAAACTGAAGTGAATGATATTAAAGCCAAGGGATTAATATTATAATTCCAAGGTATATAAACCCTAAGATAAATATTACAAACCACAACTATTAATACTAAAAACCAAAGGGATTATAAAGCGAAGGGAATAATATTAAACCTGAGGGATAAATATTATAAACCCAAGGTATATAAACCCTATGATAAATATTATAAACCCTATAATAAACGTGGTTGACCACGGTTGATTTTCGTATTGGCAAAATATTTATCGCAATGCGATGTTAGACTATGGTTAACCATGTTTGATTTTCATATTGAGACAACCTTTCTCACAATGCGATGTTGGAAAATGGTTGACCATGGTTGATTTTAATATCGAGACAATCTTTGTCATAGTGAGATGTTGGACCATGGTTGACCATGGATGACCATGTTGTCAGAATGTGATGTTGGACCAAGGGACAATCTTTGTCACAATGTGACCATGGTTGACCATGATTGACCTTGGTTAACCATGGTTGATTTTCATATTGAGACAATATTTGTCACAAGGCGACATTGGAACATGGTTGACCATGGATGAGCATAGTTGTCACAATGTAACGTTGGACCAAGGAATAATCTTTGCCACAATGTGAACATGGTTGTTGACCATGATTGATGATGGTTGATTTTCATATTGAGACAATCTTTGTCAAATGTGAAGTTGGAACATGGTTGACCATGGTTGATTTTCATATTGATACAATCCTTTTCAAAATGCAACATTAGACCACGTTTGACCATGGTTGACCTTGATTGATTTTAATGTCGAGATAATCTTTGTCACTATGCGACATTGGACCATGGTTGACCATGATTGGTTTTCATATTGAGATAATCATTGTCACAATGCAACATTGGACCATGGTTGACACTTGGTTGACCATGATTGATTTTAATATTGAGAAAATTTTGTTATAAACCTAAGATAAATATTATAAACCAAGGTATATAAACCTTATTATAAATATTATAAATGCCAAAATAAACTTGGTTGACCATGGTTCATTACATATTGAGACAATCCTTGGCACAATACGACGTTGAATCATGGTTCACCATGGTCGACCATGGTTTATTTTCCTATTGAGTCAATATTTGTCACAATGCGACATTGGACCATGGTTAACCATGCCTGACCATGATTGAAAATGTGGCCATGGTTATTGACCATGGTTGAGTTTCATATTAAGACAATCTTTTTACAATGCAATGTTAGACCATGGTTGACCATGGATGACCATGGTTGTCACATTGTGATGTTGGACCAAGAGACAATATTTATCACAATGTGACCATGGTTGAACATGGTTGATTTTCATATTAAGACAATCTTTATCACAATACCATGTTTGACTATGGTTGATTTTTATCTTGAGACAATCTTTGACACAATGTGACCATTATAAAACCCCAAGGTATTATAAACCCAAGGGAATAATATTAACCCAAGGGATTAATATTATAAATCAAAGGTATATAAACCCTAAGATAAATATTATAAACCCAAGGGAATAATAAACTGAACGGATTAATACTTAAACCCTAAGGGATTATAAACCATGGAGAATAATATTAAACCCAAGGGATAAATATTATAAATCCAAGTTATATTAACCCTAAGATAAATATTATAAACCATAAAATAAACATGGTTGACCACAGTTGATTTTCATATTGATAAAATATTTGTCACAATGTGACATTGGACTATGGTTGACCATGATTGACTTTCATATTGAAACAACCTTTCTCACAATGCAACATTGGACAATGGTTGACCATTGTTGACCATGGTTGATTTTGATATCGAGATAATCTTTGACACAATGCAACGTTAGACCATGGTTGACCATGGATGACTATGTTGCCATAATGTGACATTGGACGAAGAGACAATCTTTGTCATAGTGCGATGTTGGAACATGGTTGACCATGGTTGTTACAATGCAACGTTGGAATATGGTTGACCATGGTTGTTTTTCATATTGAGACAATATTTGTCACAATGCAGTGTTGGAAAATGGTTGACCATAGTTGATTTTCATATTGAGAAAATCCTTGTCAAAATGTAACATGGGACCATGCATGACTATGATTGATTTTAATGTCGAGATATTATTTGTCACAAAGCAATGTTGGACCATGGTTGACCATGGTAATTGATTTTCATATTGAGAGAAGCATTGTCACAATGAAACATTGGACCATGGTTGGCCATGATTGATTTTCATATTGAGCCAATCTTTGAAACAATGTCGCATATTATAATTGGCATAATGTTACAATTATAAAACCCCAAGGTATTATAAACCCAAACGAATAATATTAAAGCCAAGGGATTAATATTATAAACCCTAAGATAAATATTATAAACCCAAGCGATTAATACTAAAAACTGAAGGGATTATAAACCCAAGGGAATAATATTAACCCTAAGGGATAAATATTATAAACCCGGTATATAAACACTAAGATAAATATTATAAGCCCTATAATAAATTTGGTTGACCACGGTTGAATTTCATATTGATAAAATATTTGTCGCAATGCGACATTAGACTATGGTTAACCATGATTGATTTTCATATTGAGACAACCTTTCTCAAAATGCGATGTTGGACAACGGTTGACCATGGTTGATTTCAATATTGAGACAATCTTTGTCATAATGAGACATTGGACAATGGTTGACCATGAATGACCATGTTGTTGGAATGTGGTGTTGGACCAAGGGACAATCATTGTCACAATGAGACCATGGTTATTGACCATGGTTGACCATGATTGACCTTGGTTGATTTCCATATTGAGACAATCTTTGTCATAAGGAGACGTTGGACATGGTTGGCCATGGATGACTATAGTTGTCACAATGTAACATTGGACCAAGGGACAATCTTTGTCACAATGTGACCATGGTTGTTGACCATGGTTGACAGTGGTTGATTTTCATATTGAGACAATCTTTGTCACAATGCGATGCTGGAACATGGTTGACCATAGTTGATTTTCATATTGAAACAATCATTGTCAAAATGCAACATCAGACCACGGTTGAACATGGTTGACCTTGATTGATTTTAATGTCGAGATAATCTTTGTCAAAATGTGACGACGTTGGAAGATGGTTAACCATGGTTGACACTTGGTTGACCATGATTGATTTTAATATTGAGAAAACCTTATGATAAACCCAAGATAAATATTATAAACCAAGGTATATAATCCTTATTATAAATATTATAAATGCCAAAATAAACATGGTTGATCATGGTTCATTACATATTGAGATAATCCTTGGCACAATATGACGTTGAACCATGGTTCACCATGATATATTTCGTATTGAGACAATATTTGTCACAATGTGACGTTGGACCATGGTTAATCATGACTGACCATGGTTGACAATGTTTGACCATGGCTAACCATTGTTGGCCATGGTTATCCATGGTTTATTTTTTCATATTGAGACAATCTTTGTTTGAATGCGATGTTAGACCATGGTTGACCATGATCAACCGTGGTTGATGATGGTTAACCATGGTTGGTCATGATTGATTTTCACATTGAAATAATCTTTGTCACAATTCGATATTCGACCATGGTTGACAATGTTTATAAATTCAAGGGATTTATATTAGACCCTATGTTTAATATTATAAACCATATGAATAATATTACAGCCTAGGAATATGAACCCTTAGATTAATAAACTCAAGGGATTGATATTAGAAACCTATACGAATAATAAACTTAAGGGATTAATACTAAAAACCAAAGGTATTATAAAACGAAGAAAATAATATTAAACCCAGGAGATTAATATTATAAACGCAAAGTATATAAACCCTATGATAAATATAAACTCTAAAATAAGCACAAAATTGATTTAAAGATCCCTGCACTAATATATTATCTAGTTTGGTAACACCTTAAAATTAAAATAAACATTATTAATATATAATTATAAATTTTATTTATCTTAAAAAATTAAAAATTTTATATAATATAATATATATTAACAAATTCATCGTAATTATATAACATTTTAATTAAAATAAAAGATAATTATTTAAAAATATATATATATTATATATATAATTATAATTTTGTTAATTCTCAATTAATTAAATAATAAATCTATAAAAATAGAAAAGCGGAAACAATAAAAAAAATCAAAGTGCATTTGAAAGCTTCACTTTTACAAAGTTGATCTCTTTTTCTTGATATCATTCGTGATCGATTTACCATCACCTTCCTTAGAATCGTTAATGTAATATTATAATATATTGATATCATTCGTGATCGATTTACCATCACCTTCCTTAGTATCATTAATGTAATATTATAATATATTGAGATTGTTAATTGAATTTAACATCTACCATTATTAAAAAATAACTTTAAATTGATATTAATGTTTAATTATGGTTAAAGGAAATAAAATTATTTTATCTTATTTTAATTTTGTTTTTTAATATTTTTAATTTAAAAAATGATTATATTATTTCATGAGGCATACATTTTTTATTATCAAATTAATTGATAATAAATATATATGGTCATTGTTTATTTTCATTTCACACAAATTACTCATATTAAATAATCTTTTATTAAAAATATTTTTTAAGAACTATTTGAATTCTAATCCTGAATAAATTTTTTATATTAAGATAGTATTTATATAATACACAAAATTTAGATTTTTATGAATTTTCATAATACGCTATAAAGATCTTATCTATAAATTTTATTTAACTGGTTGAAAATTTATCTTTAATTTAATATCTATAAATTTTTATTTAACTGGTTGAAAATTTATTTTTAATTTAATATTAAAAACTAAATGAAGGGTTTATAAAGATATGACTATCAACCAATTTTCATTTCGCTAGTAACATTAACTTTAAATTCCAGGGCTGGTTAAGTTTCTTTAAATTTCAAAATATAATCATCAAGCAAGGGCAATATTATTTAAATTTCAAAATATAATCATCAAGCAAGGGCAATATTATGAGAATTTTAACATTCTACCCATAAATGATTTAGGCATGGGCAATCTCTTTTAAATTTCAAAATTTAATTAGAAAGTATAGACAATGTCAACCAGTCATTTCCATTTGACATAAACAAGAAAACAAATTAATTAAAATAAATTTCATATAAATACCAGTTATGATTTTTTTTAGATATATGGTACTACTAAGTCATAATATTGACCCATAATAATGTAACACAATATTTTTACATAATCTTATTTTTTTAATATATATATATATATATATATATTATATATAATATTATAATTCTAAATTTTTAAACATCATTTAATTTATTTAAATTAAATAATCCTTCTAAAAATATATATACTCTTCTTTAATAAAATAATACAACATCAATGCAATAGAAATATAATACACACATTTACCTATATTACTTATTTATAAATGCAAATGCTATGCATTTCTTCCTATTCTCAATATATAATATGATATCTACATAAATGTATAACATATGCATTTATTATATTATTTTTTGTAAATGAGAATGTAATGCTTTCAAAATTATTTCAGGCATGGTTTGGCTATCCTTAAGTCGATTACAGATTTTTGGAATATTTCGGGATCAAGGACATGGGAGCCGTCAAAAAATTGACCGCGCCGATCAGATCCCGAAATATTCTGGGAATCTACCATCAACTTATACTCACCGGCATGGTTTCAAATCCACATCACACATATAGATTGCATTTCAAACGCATTGGCTTTGTATAAACCTTACACAAAATTGATGACATGAATTGAACATAGTCACATAATTTGAGCCTCGTTCACTATCATTGTCGTGGAGAAGAACCGTATTCGTTTGGTCATCTCAAGGCGACTCATCAAAAAACAACCATGACACAGATCGGACCAACATTCGCTTTAAAGTGAAGCAGATATTAAAAGTTTGTGCGCACAATATGTCTCTCAATGCCCATGCCGATGCAACGCTTGATTTGACGGTCTAGAAAAACAGATGACATGAATTGAACACAGTCACATAATTTGAGAAGCATGTTCGCTGTCATTGTCCAGGAGAAGAACCCTATTCGTTTCGTTATCTCAAGGTGACTCATCGAAAAACAACCAACATTTTCTTTAAAGTGAACCGGCTCTTAAAAGTTTGTGCGCACAATATGTCTCTCAATGCCCATGCTGATGTGCTGATGCAATGCAAGATTTGATTATTTAAAAAAATAGAGGAAGTATATATGCTCTCAACTTCTAAAGTTTTGTCTATCATAGCTGGTAAGAAAAATGCCATTTATTTTTGTAAAGTATTACAGTTTTCTAACCACATGTCCTGCTCTGTTGATTTACTTGAGCTTATAATTCATAGAGATTCATTTATAATACTATGAAACTCTCAGCATTTGATCAAGAACACGCACTATAATGAAATCAGATGAAACTCTGGTATTTAAACTAAAGAAACTTCTGATTAATGCAACGATTACATAAATGAAAAAAAAAAGAAAAGAGGTTCTTCTTACAATGCATCGTTATCGCAAATCTATACAATTGCATACATTAATTTATATACTGTAGTGTCAGAAGTGGTGAAGGGCAATGTTTTTTTCCTAAAGCATCATTCATTGGCAACAACATTCAACATCATTGATTGCCAATAATTGTTGCAACATTCAGTATAAAATTTTTGAGCATTGATATAGTGCATTGGTAAAATTCCTCATGCAAATTGGGCAGCGTTGAGATTATAATGCATTGGAGCCGCTTTAATATTTTTCACATGACATTTATTGCATTGCATCCAAGTCATGGCGTAGTTTTTATTGACTTTATCGTTTGGCACCAGCTTTGGCATACAACAGGATACTTGGGCACCAACATTGATATACTACCTTGGCACAGCATTGACATACAATAGGCTACTGCGGCCATGAATAAAGTTTGATAATTGCATTGGATGAATATATGTGTTGATGGTATTGCCTTGGATGAATATTAGTATTGCCTCTTTTATTATCTTCATGGAAGCAACGTTCTCTTTTATTATTGGAGTAGCATTCTCTTTATTATCTCCCTGGAGAAGCGTTCACTATTATTCTTTGCAGCGTTAATATATCATTCTCTTCTCTTATACTATACTTTGCATTCTCAAGTATTCAATGTGTTAGACAATGCGATGGGATAATGCCAACAAGAAATAACATTGATCATTCTCTACAACAAATAGCCTTAATAACATTCATAGGTTTGCAAGCGTTAATATGATGTAACATTAAAATAGCTTATATGGGGCAGCCTCGGTTTGTAAACAACGTAGACATGGTTTATTCATGGTTTTTTACGCATATTTGGAGCAATTTCGAGTTGTAGGCAACTTTCAAATTTATCATGGAAAAGTGTTCAAGTTTGTAGTTATTTATTTTGTTCGACATTACGCTAAAATTTGATCACAATCCATAACAACAATCCCAAGTCTATGCCACAACCGCATTATGAATGGGGGATTCTCTACTCAAACTTCCTTATTCCCTAATATATTGATTGTACAACATTCATTATGAGTGCATTCATGGAGAAACCTTCATTCTTAGAGATTTATATTTGAATTTACGGATGTGTCACTATTCTATAGTCGTAGTAGTGAAAAAAAAATATTTTTTGTCTTGAAAATTTTGCCATAAGCTTAAAAGTGTGGTTATGATTTTGTGGAAGATCAAGCATTAGTTTTTAGGTTGGAATACATTTTTTATTATGTATTGTAAATATGTTAAAGTGTGTCAAGAGTCACAAAATAGTCTTTTATATCCCAAGTGGTCAAGTTAGCTAGGTCTAGGGGTCAAGTTACATCAAGTAATCATGAGAAAGATTGTGATGCGATGCTTTGTCATCATGGGCACATAATTGTAGGTTTCTTGAATGAATTTACATGTCAAATCATGATTGATCATGACATCAACTCTTCAAAGGTCAACAGGACAATTATCATGCTTTTACCAAGTGCTACGCTTTGGTCATTCAAGTTCAAATCATGATTATCACCATCAAGTCCACTCTCAGCCACCTTGGGAGGTTAAATTGCATGGTTGTCTTCATACATTATCTCTCAACTCACCATTTTTCCATCAGAAAGCTCATTGTCTGCACGTTTTTGGTCACTAACATGGTGGTCAAATCATTCTCATAAGTGAAAACTTCAGTTTTACTGAGTACCTTGTTTTTAAATGATTACCCAATTACATGCATGAGCTTAGAAAACAACATAGAAATATGCAAGACACCAAATGTCACCAACCCTACATTTTTGCATTTGTTGTGTTTTTCTCCATTCAATGCCCTTTCTATATTTGTTGGGTGGGTTTTCTCTATGTGTTGAAATTTTGTGCTTACCTTTCCCAAATTGTAAGAAATTCCGATTTGAAGCCTCCACATGAAAAGACTTCCATGCCATTAAACTAAAGTGAAGCTCCTTACCATAATTGTGTGTGCCTTAGAGGTGTTTGAAACTTGCTTTGTCATGCACTGCACTTCTGGTTGTTGGGTTGTGTTATATTCTTTCCACGACTAGCCCATGTAGTTAACCAAGGGGTTAGAGGGGGGACAGAGCCCCCTCATTGTTGCGTTGATTGCGTAGTGGGCGGGTCACAGGGGGTTTGAGGGGTGCAGGTAACCCCCCTCTATGGGGTCTGGGGCAGCGCCCCGGAAAATTTTGGTTTTGGAGACTATGTTAGGTTGGGCAGACCCACCTATGGTTTTGTGCATGATTTTGCACATGGTTTTGGACGTGATGGTTTTCGATCCATGGTATTAGATGCTTTGGTATGTCTAAATATTTATTGTAACATTGAAAGGAACATAATGAAAAAATCAAGCTGGTAGTCCCAGTTTTGGGATCCAAGAGAAAAATCTCTGTGTATATGTATTTTATGTGTTATGCTCTCACATTGTTTATTTTCTGTGTTTTAGAATTGGTATGTAGGTAATTTTTGTACGGGGTTAAAACCTACGTTTGGTATCAGAGTTGTTTTGGCTTCAAGGGGACGTCTTTATTATTGAGGGGTTTCGCTCGGGCCTATGGTAGACGTTGTTCAGTGGGAGATATGCGAGATCAATTTTGGTGGTGAAAGAAAATGGCGAGCAGTGGAGAGACAAATATCGAGAAATTTAATGGTCAGATTTTTGAGTTGTGGAAACTCAAGATGGAGGATTTGTTGGTGGATAAATATCAGCGGATCACAGTAGATCTGGGTATTAAACCAACAGGAGTGTCCAATGAAGAATGGAAGAAGTTGGATTGGAAGGAAAAGAGCACAATATAATTGTGTGTTTCAGATTCAGTTTTGCTGAATGTATCAGGGGAAGCTACGATGAAGGCTTTGTGGGAGAAGTTAAGGACTTTCTACCAATCTAAGTCTCTGGTAAATATACTGTTTCTACGGTAAAAGTTGTATAACCCGAGGATGAAAGATGAAGACTTGGTGATAGATCATATGAATGCATTTAATACTGTGGTAAGTTAGTTATTATTTGTTGATATTAAAATTTTAGATGAAGATAAGTGCATCAGTTTGTTGTATTCTCTACCAGATTCGTGGGATAGTCTAGTTATTACAATAGGTAGCAATGCAACTGTCTTGCAGTTTGATGAAATAGTCTCATCCTTGTTGACGGAGGAGATGAGACGGAAAAATATGGAGAGCTAGAATGGTGATGCCTTATCTGTACGAGGATGGTCCTAGAACAAAAACAAAAATAAATCATCGAGTGGGAGATCTAAATCTCCAGGAAAACCTGTAAAGGTGGTGTGCTGGAAATGCGGAAAGGAAGGGCACTAGAAAAGGGATTGTAAATTTAAAGCTCTTGACAAAGGAAAGGGATATGATGATGCTCCTTCTGCAAAGGCGAAAACCACCTTAGCTAAAGGTGGGGATGTGTACTTGGCTTCTTTAAGTACACATGTAGATCATGAGGCATGGTTGATTGACTCAGGTGCATCCTTTCACTTCACTCCCCATAGAGAGTGGTTCTGCGAGTATGAGAAAGACGATGGTGGTGATGTCTTCTTAGGGGATGATAGGAAGGCTAGAATCGTTGGTCGTGGAAAAGTAAAGTTGAAGTTGCAAGGTGGAAGGGTTAGAACACTTTCGGGTGTTCTGCATATTCCTGTATTGGCTGGAAATTTGATTTCTATAAGCAAGTTAGATGATGCAGGTGTAAAAACAGTATTTGAGAAGGATACCTGCAAAATGGTTCGGGGAGCATTGTTATTGATGTGGGAAGCTCAGATTGGAACTCTGTACAAGCTGCAAGGTAGCACTGTTATTGATGGGTGCAACAGTTCTGTGGTTCCTGAAAGTGGAGCAGAAAATTTAGTAGTCTCTGGAGAGAAGACCATGTTGTGGCATCAAAGACTTGGACATATTGGAGAGAAGGGCCTTCGAATACTTCATGGTAAAGGTATGGTAGAAGGTATGAGTAATAACTCTCTGGATTTTGATTTCTATGAAAACTGTGTATATGGGAAGTAGAATCGGGTGAGTTTCCCTTCTGGTGGTAAGAGGGAGAAACATATATTAGAACTTGTACACAATGATGTGTTTGGACTTGTGAAGGTTCTATCAGTAGGTAAGTCTGTGTACTATGTATCATTTATAGATGGCTTATCAAGGAATACATGGATATATTTCCTTAAGGAAAAATTTGAATTCTTTGATAGGTTTAAATAATTTAAGGTTCTCGTGGAAAATTAGATAGGTAAGAAGATAAAGGTGTTGAGGATAGACAATGGTGGAGAGTTTTACGGCAAGAAATTTGAAGAATCCTGTAAGAAGTGTGGTATAGCATGGCAGAAGACTACTCCATACACACCTGAGCAAAATGGAGTTACAGAAAGAATGAACAAGACATTGATGGAAAGGGAAAGAAGCATGCTTAGTGGTGTCGGGTTAGGACAGGAATTCTGGGTAGAGGCAGTTGAGACAACATGTTACCTGCTCAATAGATCACCTTCATTAGCGTTGGAGGATAAGACTCCACAAGAGGTATGGACTGGTAAGAAACCCTCTCTTTCACATCTGAGGGTATTTGGATGTGATGCATACGTACATGTTCCAAAAGAGAAAAGAACCAAGTTGGATAGTAAATCTGAAAAGTGCATCTTTATTGGGTATAAGGATGGTCTAAAGGGTTATAAGCTTTGGAACCTAGTAACAAGGAGGGTTGTGTACAACCGAGATGTTTTGTTCATAGAGATGAAAGATGTTATTAAACATGAAGTCCAACCAAATGAACCTGAGAAGATAGAGTTTGAGCTTAAGGAGGAAGAAACAGACTCTACAACAGAGGAGGAATCAGAAGATGAAGAGCCACAAACTCTGGGTGTGAGAAGATCAGTTCAAGAAAGAAGGTAGCCGAAAAGGCATAATCCATCTGCTTTCTGTTCAAAATTTTCTTTATTTGTTATTGATGACGATCCCAGAACTGTGAAGGAAGTAGTGGATTCAGAGGATGAAAAACTCTGGAAAGAGGCCATGGTTGATGAAATGGCATCTTTGCATAAAAATGAGGCTTTGGATCTGGTGGAGTTGCTGGCTGGAAGGAAACCAATTGGCACTAAACGGGTGTTCAAAAGGAAGAAAAATGAAGAAGGAAAATTGGAGAAATACAAAGCTTGGTTGGTAGCAAAAGGTTATTCCTAGGTGCTGAGAATTGATTTTGGTGATATTTTTTCTCTTATTGCCAAGGAAACTTCTACTAGATTACTTTTATTTGTTGCTACTGCTTTTGATTTTGAGGTAGAATAGATGGATGTGAAGACATCATTTCTTCTTAGGGATCTAGAAGAGGAAATCTACATGAAGCAACCTGAAGGCTTTGCGGTGAAGGGTAAGAAAGAACTGGTATGCAAGTTAAAGAAGTATCTGTATGGGTTAAAACAGTCACCAAGGGTGAGGTATTAGAAATTTGATACATTTATACGGGGACTTGGCTTCACCAAAAGCAAAGCATATCACTGTGTGTATTTCAAATTTATTGGTGACCGCGTTATTTATTTGGTCTTGTATGTGGATGATATGTTGCTTGTTGGAAATGACAAAGAAATTATCGAGGAATTGAAGACCCAATTGATAAAATGCTAAGAGCTAATGGCGAGACCCACTCCAAAGCCGGCAGTATTGATCGGGGGCATCCATGGGCAGCAAGTAGTTTTGAAGGAAAAGGAGTGATTCCACCCAACACTTGACGCGTGGCAAGCAGAGGAGAGAGGAAACCGCTACTCATCAAGCGCTAACAGTCGAGCTAGTCAACTGCACGAGACGAGCGAATGGCGTCAGATCTACCTGCTACCTGAATATCTAAATGAATTGTAGGAAGATACAGTGTTGGATAGGAAGGTGAGGACGACGTTCATAGGAAATGTTGAGTACCTTAGAATTGGACTCAAAGGTTTGAAGCTGAGCAGTGCAAATTGGATTGAGATTGGGCAAGTGAGATAGCAGTACCCTCACTTAGTCGATGCTTGAAAGAAAACCAACTTTTGGTGGTCCAAAATATTTTCAGTGGGAAGGTCGTGATCTAAATTGGATCCATAAAGAATGATTAACAAAGCCAAGGCTATACCAGGTCGGGACAGACTTCAAAGGATTTAAAACAACGATCAAGAGCACCTCTAAACTAGTGGCAATGGTAGCCAGCGTGGAACGATGAGGACCTCGGCCAAAGCGCATTAACCGAGGCCCATGGAGACTACGCGGGAGGCAAAATTAGCCCCTGGGAGGCCCAGATCGGGAAACAGAGGTAGCTTTTGATGCGCGATTAGCGCTTACTAGGTGAAAAACCTCAAATTGGAGAAGCCCAGAGCGCTCAGTCACATGAGAGCTCAGAAAACCATGGGATAAAAGGCTAAGAGCTAATGGCAGGACCCACTCCAAAGCCGATGGTATTGATTGGGGGCATCCATGGGCAGCAAGTAGTTTTGAAGGAAAATGAGTGGTTCCACTCAACACTTGACACGTGGCAAGTAGAGGAGAGAGGAAACCGCTGCTCATCAAGCGCTAACAGTCGAGCTAGTCAACTGCACGAGACGAGCGAATGGCGTCAGATCTAGGGGCTCCAGATATAACAGCTGAGATCGCGCTCGATGGAGAAGACGAAATTAACGAGGAAATAAGCTGCATTTTAGAAGAATCTGAAGTCTGAATTGACCACCATGGTGGCAAGTGACTCAATCCATAACATAACTGAAGAAACAAACCGATGAGGCAAGCTGGCACAATTCGCACGAGGACAAGTGGCCATCCTTGTGATTATGATGATGACGCTGAGAACAGGGAACTCCAAGAGCAGATGCAAGCAAGAAAATTGATGGAGGCAAAAGAGGAAATGAATCACCATGATCTTGAATGATTTAAAGCCATAAACAGAGAATAGAAAACACACACCCAGAGAAGAAGACAAAAACCAAAAAAGAGAAGAACCATTGAAACAAGAACTAGAAAGAAGCCAAAGGGTCGAGCTGAACAAGGGTAGCGTCAAGAACCAAAGAGCTTTAGAGATTCAAGCCATCCTTGAGAGGATCTGTTGGACCAGAGAGGTCAAAGAGCTAGCAAGGAAAAGAGTCAGTGTACTCCAATGGCTTGGGGAATCCAAGAACCACCCTGCCAAGCCAATCTATTTCAGGGGACTCATATTGAGCTCCTTCATTGTAATTCTCTACTTCAAGACACAATAAAAGAAGGCCACCACTAAGAGCTAGATCGGAGATGTAGCCCTGGAGGATAGGTCGAACTCCTCATTAAATTCTTATGTTCTTGTATTTTCTTACTGTGTTTCTCTGTTGTTTTCCATTTCAAGTGTCTGTGTATTTGCAATATGATCAATCCGTTGCTTAAATAACATAGACACACACACCAACATATGAGTCTGTAATACCTTCATTTAATAAATCTTTAACTGAGGTCACTCGTAGGGTGATTATCAGATCACAGCAAGCCCTACCCTATGCTCTTTAGCATTGATTGAGCTATTGACATGAATGGGGTAATCAACCTAAAGAAGCGAAAGATAATATTTGAAAAGAAATCACTTTGTGTAATAGTACCCCTAGATCTTACTGAAGGATCACACTATATTGAACCAATCCGTGATTACGAAAGCAATGATGATTTGGGCTGCATATATAATATAACAGTGCGAGACTAAGATTGAGTGAATCTGACATTGGATGGGTGAATTACATGGGATCGCAAGAGTTCCTGCAACTCAGGCTTGGACAAAGAATTAGAGCACTAGCAAAATCAGCTACATGAAGTAATCACACTGAGTTGTAACATGATGACCCAGTTGTTATGTTGTGTGTCGTCAATGGTAAGAAATTTTCCCACTTATGATGGCTTGAATGATGTGGATGTGTTTTTGGATGCATTTGAGAGGGAAGTACTAGAGAAGCAGTGCTTCCAGAATTTAGATTGGGCACTATGCGCTATGCCCACAAGATGGTGGGGTACACACAAGGGTAGTTTTGATGATTGCCGTGAGTGTAGGAGGATGATGAGAACATGCTTTGGGAAGCCAAAGCTACGAGTGAGAGAAAGGTGTGACGGGAAGGATGGTCTTCACACTCACTTGGCAAAATGGTCTAAGGCCTATGGAGTGAAGCCCCATCCTGAATGGGTGTATTTGTTTTGTCACACCTTAGATGTCATCCTCATGAACTGGTACTTGGAGACATAGCTCTTCCATGGCACAGGAGAATGGGATATTTTGCGCGAGGGATTCATAATGACATTTAGCTTTGAAGACGGGTTTGATTGTATTGAAAAAGCACTACAAGAGGTTAAAGTAGTGATCTTTAGGATATTGCGAGATCCTTTGGATCTAATTCAACCCAATTGGACTACTAAACTAAGCCATGCACTGGAATGCTATAATGTGACTATCGAAGAAGAAGATGAGGACCCACAAAAGATTAATATTCCTGAAACCAAGGGTCACTGCGAGGTCGAGGGACTATCGATCAAGAATCCTGATATAACCATGCCATTGAATACTAAATAGATAAATATTGGTACGGAGTCGAAGCCAAAATTCACTAAGATTGGATTACTTAGATGATGCGGAAGTATATAAGGTCACTGATTTGCTCCACGAATACCAGGATTTGTTCCATACCAAGTTTACAAAGTTAAAGGGGATAATAGGAGACCTAGGCATCATGAAGATCATGTTAAAACTAAACGCGAAGCTGGTTAAGAAAAGACATTACCATCTCAATCCAAAGTATAAGGAGAAGGTCCGCTTAGAGTTAGATAATATGCTCATGGCAGGAATCATTGAGCCCATAGAAGAATTTGATTGGGTGAGCCCAATGGTGGTACAGGAAAAGAAGCACGAGGATGAAATAAGAATATGCATAGATCTCAAGAAGTTGAATGACACTTGCGAGCATGATCCTTTCCTGACTCTATTCACTGATGAGGTATTGGATAATGTAGGTGGCCAAGAACTGTACTCCTTCACTAATGGGTTTTCTGGGTACCATCAAATAAAAATCACGCCTGAAGATAGCAGGAAGACAACCTTCATGACTGAATGGGGATGTTTTCAGTACATTGTAATGCCTTTGGGATTAAATAATGCACTGCAATTTTTTCCCAAGTAGTCATTGTTGCATTCAAAGACTTCATTCATAATTTTTTGGAAGTGTACTTTGATGACTGGACTGTGTTTGGGTTGGTTAAATGCCATGTAGCTAGTTTGCACTTAATGCTAGATACTTGTTGAAGGTACCATATTTCCATAAATTTGAAGAAATTTCTATTTTGTGTTCCTTTTGGGACTCTGTTGGTTCATGTGGTTTGTAGACAGGGACTGATGGTAGATCCCATGAAGATCACAGTGATACTTAACTTGGAGGCACCGAGGAGTATGAAATAGTTATGCGCAACCTTGGGACATATTGGGTACTACAGGGAGTTTATCAAGGGCTATGCCTAGATCACTGCACCTATGGAGAAGCTGTTGAAAAAGGATGTCACGTCCTGTTGGAATGAGGACTGTCAAAAAATCTTGGATGTACTAAAGGGAAAAATGGTCACTGTGCCGATTTTAGTCTTCCAGCATTGGAAGAAGGAGTTTCATGTAGATCTAGACACGTCATGTATAGCACTGGGAGCAGTACTAAACAGGCTGATGGAGGAGAATTGGACCATCCTATAGTGTTCGCAAGAAGGAGGTTATCCAAGGCTGAGAAGAAATATTCCACCACTGGGCGCGAAGGACTAGCCATGGTATACGTGCTCCAAAAGTTTAGACATTATTTGCTGGGTGGACATTTTAAGACGTATAGAGATCATTCTGCATTGAAATACTTGGTCAATACACCTATGTTGGGGGGTGAATCTATAGGTGGTTGTTATTGTTCTGGGAGTATGATTTTGAAGTTATTATGAAGCCTGTACGACTGAAAATAGGACCAGACCATCTGTCGCACATCAAAATGGGGGAAGAGCCCACTAATTTGGAGGGATTGCCTAACGCGCAGCTCTTTGCAGTGTGTGTCGTGGATGGTCACTTTGAAGACATCATACACTTCCTAACCACAAGAACTACCCCAGCAGGCTAAACCATCCAGCAGAAAAAGGAGTTAGTGGTGCACGCGGCAGACTTTTCTATCATTGTCGAACATCTATACAAAATGGGGTCTGATGAAGTATTACAATGATATGTACCGGAGTTTGAAGGGAGAAGTATCCTTGCGAACACTCATGGGAGCGCCACGAGAGGGCATTACGTAGGAAGGGTGACTGCATAGAAGATTCTATGCGCAGGATTGTGGTGGCCAACCCTCCATCAGGATTCAAAAGCTTACTGCAAGGCATGCGACATGTGTCAAAGGACTGGCATGCCATCGCGGAGAGATGAGCTACCCCTGAACCCACAGATGCTGTTACAACCTTTCAAGAAATGGGCAATAGATTTTGTGGGACCCATTCAACCCCAAGGAAAGAAGATGGGAGCATGGTACATTATCACTGTGACTGAGTATTTGACTCGATGGGCGAAGGCACGACCTATGAAGGACTGCATAGGAGCGACCACTGTGAATTTTCTCTTTGAGTATGGACTAATGCAATTTGGGTATCCAAAGTTTTTGATGAGTGATTGCGGTACACACTTTCTAAACAAAATGATCAACGCACTGATGGAGGAATTTTAGTTATATCACCAGAAAATCACGCCTTATCACCCATAGGCTAATGGGACAGTGAAAGCATTCAATAAGGTAATGGATAATGCATTGACCAAGGTTTGAAATGCTCAGCGAAGTGATTAGGACATGCGCATACCCACAGTATTATGGGCTTATCGAACGACATGCAAAAAGTTGACTGCACATACACCCTTTAGGCTTGTATATGGTGTTGAAGCAGTGATTCCCATGGAATACATTGTGCCTATTCTGTGCATAGCGGCACTCACAGGTATGACGGATCACAGAGCCCTAGAAGAGAGGCTCGTGCAGCTTGCTGAACTTGAGGAAGAAAGATTTCTGGTTGGATTTCACCAACCGGCCCAAAAGCAACGCGAAAATGCATGGCATGATCGGCACATTAAACTGTGCACCTTTAAGGTAAATGATCTAGTTTTGTTATATGACAGCAAGTTTGATAAATTTCCAGGGAATATGATGCACTAGCTAGGGCCCTATGTCATTAAGGAAATTACCGATGGTTGAGTAGTTCAGTTGGTTAAATTGAACAGGGATCCCTTCCCAAGAAAGGTGAATGGCAGCTGATTGAAACCATACACCGGTGATCTGGTTAGGTGACTATATAAAGGTAGCATAGTCTTAGTGCTCTAGGCAGCTGAAAGGAGGCACGAGACTATAAACTACACTGCCTGGGTTGGGGAACTGCATGATTGGAGGATTGTGTGGAATGAGGAGATGTCACATGGTTCGCGACAATGTGGAGAGAGTTGTGCTACCTGGGGAGAAATCATGTATGTCAGTCAGAAAGTGACTGTTAAAGTCACTGTTCATGATTTGACGATGAGAATGCAGCCAAATGGAGCGGATGGCCAGCATTTAAGACAAAATTTATGGGTAAGATACTTAGAAATCTACTACCAATCCAACATTAATGAGCCGAATGTGGGGGGAATGATCGGATTTGAATTCAAAATGGCCTATAAATTACATGTGGAAGCCCAACAAAAAACACTTGGCATTTTGAACATTGAGTTTGTGAGCTCTCAAACATGCATGATCCATGCATTCTTTGAAGAATTACTTGACTACCCAGTGTTTGATCAATTTCCAAAGTCCAACTGTAATTTCATCCATGATTTTATCCCAGGATCAAAAGCCATGGACGTCGAAGCAATGATAGCTGAGAGGGCTCTGCCAGAGGTTTTTATGGAGGTAGAGGGAGATGCTCCAGAGGTTGTAGAGGTACTAGTTGAAGTCCCCAAGTCACCACGGATGCTTAGACCAAAGCCTACCCTAACCAAGGAGAGTGCGAAGGATAAGAAGGGCAAGCAAGCTGCAATACCGATGCATGCATCGCCTAGAAGAAACCCATAGAAGGACAAGCCCACCGCACAAGAAAAGGGTAAAACCATTAACTTGGAGCCGAAGGAGGAAGAGATTGAGGACATCCCGATGGATGATGAGGATTTGGGGGTGGAAGTGGAGGACGTTGAAGTTGGCGGTTTTGACCCTATCACTAAGTTGCTTGAATATGTCCCTCTTTACAAAGGCAAGACCAAGGTGCTGAAGGAAATCAATGTAAGCAAGGTCACCCTGCACATACCTCTACGATCGGACGAGATTGTCTTTGAAGGACCGCGCTTGGGGCAGGTTCCACTATTGAAACTAGAATATTGGGACTTGGTTGACACTGAGAAGTTCTTGCACTTGGTGATAGAACAGCTAATGCACCGCATTATTCACACAACCACCGGGATGACTACATTGGAACCGTGGAAGTGACTCAGGGGTGTAGAGAAGGCAAGTCTGCTCAACTTGTTATAGGTGTCACACTAGAAACGCACACCCATTACAGTATTGGTCAGCAAGAAGCTACTATTCTTGGTGCATGATGGGTGTCTGTGGTTGGAGGAGTCGATACCCATCATCGACAGGTTGATCCATAGGATCACATGGCTACCCTATACAGGGGAAAATTTAGCCATGATGTTTGGTGGAAAAGGTGGTGAGCAGGCCCACGTAAAGGCCATGAATGAGAAATTCAAGCTCATGAAGAAGCTGTGAGGCTATGCCATCTCTAGTATCTACAACCCTGTGTTCAAGGTGGCCACGCAGATCTTGGCAGGAAATGTTATGCGGAAGTGTCACGGAGATGAAGTTTCGGCACCTGTCATTTCTCTAGAAACCCAATGCGCCAAAGGAGTCCATTTTAATTGGGTGCATTATCTTTGTGGTGAGTTACTTGCAAACTTCCACGAAGCACAAGAGCTCAGCAAGACCTTCCACTATGCGTGACTCTTGTTGTCCATTATGCTGGTAGCCTAGGAGCTTCCAGAAGATAGTCAATTCCCCTCAGTCACGCCGGACCTGATAGAAGCAACGAAGTACACTTCGTTGTGGGTGACCAAGGATGCTCAGCACATCAAGGATAGCAAGATATTATGAATCTTGATGGAAATGAATATATGCATGGCTATCAACTGCAAGTCGCGGTTTTCACCTACTGTGTTTTCCAAACTACAGGAGTACGTGGAGTTTAAGACATATTTTCAACATGTATCGATCAAAGCACGGAAGGACCCTGAGTAGTAGTGGCATGATTTTCCTTACTTGGCAAGGGACAACTTGATTGATTCAGTGCTTGATCGTTGGCTGGCAAAGTGGTGCACTGCCTCAGACTTAGCGATGGGGTTGAGAAAGTCTGTCGCACAACGCAAAAGGGAGGAGTCCAAGCTCAATATGGCGTAGCTGGTCAAGAAGAGGAAGAAGGAGCTCACTGACAAGGCCTAGGTCAAGTGCGATGCCACATAGTAGACAGTCAAAACAGAGCGCAGCTTTGACAAAGGTGCAAGGTCACCGTTGCTTGAAACAGAGGAAGAAACGGATGAGAAAATAGAGTAGCATGGAGCAGACCTGTATACAACATCATACCACATTAAACGTCCAAGAAAACAAGAAAAAGTGGGGCCATGGAAGAAATCCAAGGCCAATAAAATGTCACTGGACCCAATCACCCTAACAGTGGGAGATTTGAATGACATTGGAGATATGGTGTAGGATGTCACTACAAAGGTACTACAGCAGTTTGAGCAGCAGCTATTGGGGGCCATCTAGATAGGTCTACATGAGCTATAGATCCACGCATTATAGGCTGGCGAGGTATCCTCCAGCCTCGCCATTAGTACTTTAGAAATCGTCGTGATGCTGCATGCAAAGGACTCCTGAACAATAGTGTTGCCATATGGAGCACTAACCATAGAAAATGATGTTGACAGGCCTGCTATCAATGCCCTCAAGCAATTAGGGCTCAACTTGGTAGAGCTTCCTGGCAAAGAACTCCACCTCCTCTAAGATGGAGTGATCGCAAAGCTGAGGGCTAGAGAATAGCGCTAATCAATGAGAAAAATATTAATAATGTGCAGACGGCCCTATAGCAAGACACTGCCCTCACTTCCATGGTGAAACTTACTAACACAATTCAGCTTATGATTAAGGCCGTGAAGGAAGCCTGTCGAATGGTCCCCGAATTGGTCATTCCTGAGGATGCAGAGGCAAATGAATAGGTGTACAAGCTTGCTACAGGGGTACGTGATGCATGCACAAATTTGGCTAAGGTTCAGCTGGAGTTGAACCTACAGACTATAGATTTTTAGTTGAAGGCCTAGCCTTCAACTCTGCTAGAAGTAAAGGAGCAATGCACAACCGCTGTCACAGAAGTGATAGCAATAGTAGACAATGTAGTAGAAGACTACACACGGCTATTTGAACAGTCATTTGAGGTCCTAAACAATCTATAGGAGGATCCTAATGTACAATGGATGGAGACAGAGGCACAAGAACCACAGTAGTGCTATGACGAAGTAAAACGAACAATGTGCACCATCGCTTTCACACAGAGAATAGTGAAGTTACAAGAGGCCAAAACATTGAAGGAACAGGTAGATGCATTGCAGCACAAAGAGGCAGAGTTGAAGGCGTGCTTGAAGCCCTGGTTGGACGAAGCTTATTTAGTCACGGCCTCCATTGAAGGCAAGCTTGCTAGTTTGCAAGTGACTCAGCAAAAGCTTCAGGCTAACAATTCAGGACCAACGACAAAACAGTTGGTTGAAGAAGTGAAGTAGGCAACTGCACAGTGCACCACCGAGGTTGCCGTCATATAGGTCGAGCTGGGAGGTCTTCATGCCAAAATATCCATGGATGTATAGTGACTCGAGGGAAAGTCACCATGTTTATGTTGGGGGCATGTTGGAAACAGGTTCCCCCAAGAGCAGTTTTGGGGCTAAATGCCCATGTTTTGGGACAATTTTGTAATAAAGTTGTAAAGTCTCTGCATTTTGTGGTCACAGAGCGCGAAGTTGTCAAGAGTCATAAAGGGTTTTCCACCCTTATTTTGTGAAGTGTCAAGTCTTCTGTAAATATCTACCCATGGTCTACGGACCATGGGATTGTATAAAAAAGAGCTAAGTAAGTAAGCTCTAGAAAAAGAGGAGTTAGAGAAGAATTAAGCATTGGAGTTTTGGTAGAGAGGTCTAAGTGTTTTCAAGTCTTAGCATAGGTAGAGGCTCTGCATTTGAGTGCACAAAGGCCTAGGGTGGAAGTCCGTAGCTGAGTGCATGGACCCCTGCAGCTATGTGCACAAGGCGAATAGAGTCTGTATTAAACTAGAAGATATCAATAAAGAGAAGTATTCTGCAATTACTGTGTATTTAGCCTCTATTTATGCCTCTGATTATATTTCATCTTGGTTTTATTTTACAATGTTTATTTGATGCGCGAATGTATGTGATTATATCTGTTAATTGAATGCAAGTAATGATATCAGTTTACATGACGCTAACTGTGATTTATTAGTAAGATAATTAAAACACTTGAGGTAACTTGGGAACCTATACAATACATTGTCATAGCTGCATGAGAGTACCTGAGCCATGAGTTAGGGTTAAGCGAAGGTCAATCGTACACCTTCGCGGAGGTACTGAAGGGCAGAATAAAGGGTAGATTGATATAGACCTAAGTCTTAGTGACCTACGCGAAAGCAGGGGCAGGGGGTATAAACTGACATCATAGCCATCGCAGGGTGTGAAAACTTGGTTCCAGCATCCCCCCATACTGCTTTGGGTGAGACTTCAGTCTGTACTTCGCGGACTTATGCCAAAAGGGCCATTAGTGTAGGGATTTGTTTGGCTGACTAACGTTGAACGTGGGTGAAGGCCCACAAAGCCAACAATGATTTAGTGGACAAATGGAAATTTCAATTATCCTCTCTAAAAGGTGCATCACATCTGCGATGCCATCTAGATGATAATGTTAACTGGTATAGAATGTTGGCAGTCTACTCTATCAAATAAGGATATGCTCTTTAGAAAGACACCAAAAATCATAATTAAGAAAATGGCTACAAGTAAAACTAGGTCTATTAAAAGGATTCTCATCCTTAATATTAACATCCTCTACACAGTTTGGGATACAATAATTCATTGACCCTAAAAAATTAATTTAAAGAGGAATCTTGAGCCCCTTAAGATGTGTACTTGGAAAAGTAGGTGAAGAAACTACTTCTCACATCCTTGTGCAATTATACTTAATAAATTATAGCACCACATACTCTCAAAACATGACTTGGAATTTTATAACTCCCCTCCTCATGGTCTTGAGTGCTTAAATCTTGGAATGATGATACTCTTAGCACGATTTGAAAGAAGCCCGTGTTCAAGAAAATATTTCAGATTTTTCTCAAGATAATTTAGAAATGATGCCTATCTAGAAATGACTCCATCTTAAACCTTTGTAATAATTAAAGAAACAATAAATCTTAAAGGAAATAGTAAGGGCTAATTTTACAAAGGAGAAAATATTTCACACCGTATAAGATAATATAGGCTTAATATTTGGGTGTACCACAATTTGGGCATATGTGTATTTTATTTCCTTTAGGGTTTGAAGGCATCCATCAAGCTTCAACAAATATTCAACACTTTTAACACCATTTTTTGCAAAGATTCAATGGTTTTGGGGTTTGTTTTTATTCAACTCTATATCACAAATATTTTATATTATATTTAGTTTAGAGGTTATATCTAGCACTAGAAGAATTGTGCCATCTTGTTAGGGTTTGAAGAATTATTTTTTGAATTTTATACACAACTTGGACTCCCAATAGGGATGAAATTATATTTTTTTAATCAAACTCAGAAGCAATATTTTCTAGACAATCCATAGTTCAAAGTGAAAACAGATGCCATTTCTAAATCCTATGTGAAAAAATAGGGAAAAAAAATAGTTTTTCAAGATTTGGCCATTTTAACCCCGTGGATTTGTGTGAATATTATTAATATTTTTGTAAAGTTAATGTTTCTGAAAACATTTGATTTTAGCATCTTTCAAAAATTTCTATTGTTTAAAAGTTCCCATTTTGAAAGTAAAGCTTTGGGGGTTATAACTTTGTCATACAACTTCTATTTGATATGGGTTTTTTCTAAGATGGCTAATATTTTTTCATTTCTTTCAATTTGATTCTATCATATCTAGCATATTCCATTTTTTGTGATAAAGTTTGTACATTTCTGTGTTCACACAATGACTTTCAAACTTGTAAATGTCACTAAGTTGGATTGGGAAAGAATGATAGTTGATGTGCTCGAGGGTAAAAACTTGGAAATGAGTCAATGGTGCATCCAAAAGCTTGTATGTGCTAAAGAGTTAATTGTTTATGTAAATCCATGTGAACAAACCAAAGTCCTCATTGGACAAACAATATTAGAAGGCTTACAAAAACTATAATACATGTTGAAAAAATTGGTGCTAATGTTGATCATGTGTTTGATAGCATTTCCCTCCTTTCATTAAATGATCAAAGCAATAGTCTCCATTGAACACTTTTTTATGGTATCATTTGTTTGGTGCTTTATTTTCCTCGTGTGCATCTCTAATGGGAAGACAATGTTATTGCATGTGGTGTTTAGAGGACTTGTTGAGCCTCTTCACCATCTTGAGAACATGGTTTGTGTGACTAGATGAATGGTTGTTGATGGTTAACTTTTATAACTTGTCAAATCACTTTCAATTTCAAGTTTCAACATGATTTTGTGATGTTATGTGTCTATTTGAGGAGATTATTATTTAACAACAGTGTGGTTTGTGTCCCATCTTTTATACTTTTTCATGGCCTTTGTTACAACTAGAATAATGTCTATGCTTTGTTTTCTTCACTAATTATAAAAAGGTTTGTATAAACTTCTTTGTATTATGTAGGAATGTATTAATGCTATAAAGAGTTTGTTATTAAAGGTTGATAATGGGAAAGTGGTTGTTTCAGTGTTCTTCATACTAATTGTGTTGGTCCTTGAAGTTAGGAAATTCTACACTTGAAAAATTTATCAATGGTCTAATTGTTGATGGCATTGTTCACTATTCACTTTGTATTATATCCATGACAAAAGTGGACTTAATCCATATTCCTATGGAAACATATTTTATCCCATAGCCTTGATTAGGGGGAATGTTAAAATATCTAGTAATATTGTCTAGTACATTTGTGGATGTACTTAGTGTCATTATGATAGCATTTGTAGCGTTTGGAGTCATAATTTTTGGGGCTTTATCTACATGAACAAATTTAATGAGGCATCATTATACTTTGTGGGACCATTTATGTGGCACTTGTTACCTAAATAGGCACAACTATGTCATTCCTTGTGCTAATAGATTCTAATATTTGTTCTTCTTCTTATTGGACTCACATACATAGACAAAATATAATTACCGAGTATATTTTGTTCTATTAACCAAGAAGTAAAATAGATGCATCACATTTAATGCATATGTCCTTTCAATAGAGTAAATGGATAATTAAGGAATAATTATCACTATAAATGTAAAGCCTAAAAGCCTAAATTGTTAATCAAAGATTATGGGTCTAATGGTCGTCTATTGTGAAGAAATATATGTTCCATTACATGTGAGAATGGAAGCGATAAGGATTCACTACAAAAAACATTATGTAAGAAGTTAATGGATATATAAACAATAGATGAAATAATTGTCAATATCCAACCTCGAATGGAAAACCAGTCAAAAAATTCATAAGAGTTTGGAAAAAATCACCATATTATCATTATATAAAAAAATAACAAAATTTGAGGGAAAAAAAGGCAAAAAGAAGGGAAATTTTCATGCCATTTTTTTCCATATTAATGTGTCAATTTTGGTTTAAATAACCTCCCACGATACCAAAAATTATGTGATTTGGCATGTTTCCTCATGCTTAAGTCTGGTTATGATAATTTTTAGAAAAATGAATTCCATTGTCACTTACTAGCTTTATAAGGGACATCCAACCTTGCGGTGTACCTTCTGAAAATGGAACCACTCAACTGCACTTATGTTATTCTTCATTATGGTGATTATATTTGGCCAATTTTATAATTTTCAAAAAGATACTAGTATGAATCAAAGTTATTTTTGTATAGGTGTTCTAATGTGGTAGGTTAGTGCATATAATTACTTTTTCAAAGTTGTAATAGAAAATTGGTTCAACTTAAAAATTTTAAAACATTTTTTTCTGCATATGGGAATTACTTTATTTTGTAGGAATGTATAGAACATTATATTAGCAAAAAATTTCCACATATAGTACATTCAAAGAATCCTTCCAGGTCTGTATGACTAAACCCTACATTTTCCCTTGGTGGGAAAACCATAAAAACTACTAAGGAAAAAATGATTTGATTTTGATTCCTAGTGGATACAAAAGAAAAACCTTAGTCATATTACAGTCATATATGTGTCATGAACTTGCATTGAAGACTAGAAGAGGTGATAACATATAACAAAGATAGAAAAACTAGAGAGTCGGATGGTTTGGTCATACTAGACATTTTTCTTTGGTCTCAAGAGAGGCTTGTTGAGTGCGAGTGAAGTCACCTTTGTTACCTTCCTTGTCCATATCCATCATTTCCTAAATAATGAGGTAACCATAGGTTTTGTGGTTGTGGGGGGAGTTTACCTTTCATATGGATGAGCATCCGTTGTTGGAGGCTTCTGAGAACTTCCCTCCCTAGTCACCATAAACTCATGAACAAGTTTTCCTTTGTCACAATCGTTGTCTGCGAAAGTTATGGAAGGGTAGGGAGAGTTAATTTGATGTGAGAGCATGTTACTAGGAAGTTACTCTGAAGACTTATCTTGAGCACTGGAATAGGTGGAGGGTGACATATTGGGGGGCAAATTGACACCAAAGCTTTTTGAAAGGTGACAGAGAGTGGTTCTAATACGGGTGGCATAGGCATTGGATTTAGATACATGGGACTCAACATGGTTCCCACTATTAGTCCCAAAGTTTCGTTCTCAGAGCATTGCATATGGCCTAAATCTCATCCCTAATTCTTTGCCTCTCGACATCTTCCATAATGGAAACATGTCATCTGATATGGCCTAAAATGTCTGGCTCGAAGAGAACAAGGTGCTCATCATGCCAAGGAAAATTGGGAGGGGTCCCTCTCCCCCTACCACCATTGTGAACATGCCCACGTTCTATGACCATGGCTACTTCCAAAAAAATAAGAATGTAGGGGGGGTGACTTTGGATAACAACAATTGTGGAAGTTGGGTATGGCCAAATGCTCTAGGCTTCAAAGAGTTGCTCTAAGGAATTTGGAGAATGATGATAGGGAAAAGGAATTAACATAACAGGGATTATTAAGTGGAACATGATTCATTAATGCATATGCACGGGAATTAATGACTAAAAAGAAAGCTCAATTTTTGAGTGAACTTGTGCATCATTTATTAGCAATGCACCCTCCACCCAAAAATGATCAACATATCACAAAACTTGCATCTAATGGTTCTCATCGTTTCAGGTGGAAACTAGCTTGTAGTTTAGATGGGACCTTCTCACCCAAAATGATTATATTATTATCATGTTTTTTATCTAATGGCACTTAACATTATCTGGTACAAACTTGCATTGAAGATAGCAAAGCCTCTGCCACCCAAAAGTAATTCAATAGTGACGGTAAGGTTCTTGGTCATTGGAATAGTTTAAGAACCAAAATTCTTCCAATGAATTTTATTTCTAAATATCATTAGTCTTAGGGCACATAGTGTTCGGTCGTTCGACGCCCATTTTGACAGCACAATTTCTACAACTATGGCAGGTTCATTAAGATGTCACAACTATGGCAAGTTACGATCGGTCTTCTGATGCACTTTTCGATAGGATAAAAATTTGTCTGGTTGTCAATCATCCAATGAGGATAAAACTTTCAACAACTCTTGTTGTCGAAATTCCAACAGAAAAGAAATGTCAGAAGTGCAACTCTACTGGAAATGACATTACGTGAAATATTATTTTGTTAGTATAGCTACAAATCAGCATAGTAGTAACGACAAAGAGTCATCGAAATTGGGCTAATACTTAGTATTACATCTCCCTTTAAACCATGCTATTTGATCAAAAAGATATGTTGATGAGCATAATTGCATGAATTCCCTGAAACACCATTGTTGTCCACTCCCATATGACTAGGAAATAGTCCCCTCATGACCAAAAAACACTAAAGACCTTAGAAATTTTCCATTCTACAAATAATTCCTAGTGACCACAACTCTTTTTCCATTTAAGGAATTCTAAAACAAGAGGATCAAGGAAGGGTGGAAGTGTATTTATTGTTATCCATCCTATAACCTGAGTCCCTCATTTAATATATCTCTACCCATAATAGATCATTGAATTTATGTGTGCAAGGATAGGTATGTTGTACTTTGAGTGTTTTTCATAGCTTATGGAATGATTTGAGATCTATTGTTTGGCTTGTCTACATGTTTGGGATTCCAAAGGGTTGCAACTAAGCCCTTTAGGCCTTCCAAATTTTATTTTTTTCCTGTTTCTTTTCTGAACTTTTATTTTTATTTAAACTATCTTGATCAACCATTAAGGGATGATGGAAGGCCTAAGTTGGTCATTGATCCTTAACTCTCACCATTTCAATTTACATCCCTCGTTACCCTACATATATGCTTCTCTATTAAAGTATCTTAAGATGTGAAAGTATGATTTGGATGGGATTTCTTCAACAATTTTCTTGATCCCTTCTATAATATTCTCTAGAGATTTATCCTTTGGGAAAGAGCCTTTAACTAAATGCTACAGGATAATAAGAGAGTCTCCCAAAACTATGAGTGTATTGACCTAATTTTCTTTGCCTAACAAAAGACCCTTATAGAGGTCATGTGACCAAGACCCCATGAGTACTTAAATACTTTGTATTCCTCGGGGCCATAAAGCACCCCTCCCCCTCATGCCACCCTTTTTCCTTTTCTTTTTTTAAAAGCTTTTTTTTAAGTGTTTTTAAAATTTTCCTATTTTTTATTTTATTTTATTTTATTTTATTTTTGGAGTTAAAATTACCAGTGAATTGATTTTGTGGGCATGGCCATTGTCACCATCGAAAACAAAAACATAAATTTGACTATAAATCTAAAAGTGGCATTACATAAGTTTTATTTAATATTAATTATTTATATTTTTTATAATTTACATTTCAAAAGCCCACAAGTCCTTGGATAGACAGTGATCGGGTATCTAATGCACTCCTCGATGTTAAGTCACCATTTCAATTTCATGCCTTGTTGAGGTGATATTGTTGGGCATGGCCATCATGTGGCCACAATGTTGTTGAACTTACAAAAAAATTACATTCAAAAAATTATAAATATTTGTTTTACAGGGGAATAAATTTAAAACAAATAAACAGAAAAAATCACCTTTTTAATTATGGAAAAACTGAAATTGATTTCTTTTTAATTAATGGAAAAAAAAAAAAAAAAAAAAAAAAAAAAGAAAAAGAGGAAGAAGATATATATATATAATAGAGAGAGAGAGAGAGAGAGATATTAAAAAAATCAATTTTAACATTAAAATTTGAAAAAAAAAGCCAAAAAATAATAATAATAATATATAATTAAATATTTGAATGGGTGATAGGAGCGGAAGGGGTCATTTTCAACTTCAAAAAACAAGTGTTTTATAGCTTCACATGGGGATTGGGAACAAAAACAAATAATTCATCCAAATTTTGGGCTCATTGGAAAGGACTCGACATTTCCATAAGCAAAAGAATGAAGAAATTAATATTTCTCAAAGACTCTATGGTCATTATAAGGTATATCTCCAAGGCAATATAAGGTCGCCTCTCAATCCTTTCTTCAATCATCCATAGGATTTCGGCCTATAGAGCTCAAAATTTGAAGAAACTACCTTCCAGCATATCCTTAGAAATTTAAATGATGAGGCAGATAAGTTTTTCAACCTAGGCTCGCAACTAGAGCAAGGAAAGATCAAATGGCAAGATGGAATAAGGTTCAGGGCTCCAATCCTGTGAATGCAAATGAAATTAATGAGAAAAAACAGAGGTTCCTTAATCAAATACGAATGATGTATTGTAAATTTGAACTATTTTTGGGTCATTTTTGTAAATTTTATGGATGATATGAGTCCAAAATTGTAATGCAAAAACCTCGTGGAGGCAAGAAAATTTTTCTATGGTTGTATTGGAAGGTGAGCAGCAACAAATAGAGGCATGTAAATGTTGTCCCAAGAAAACCGGCATTTTAATATAAATAATAGCATTATGATATAATAATATATATAGATATAAATATATAATTAACAATATATATATAAAAGAAGAGAGAAGAGAGAGGCAAAAAAATAATTTAAAAAACTATAAAATTAATAATTAATTAAAGAAAATAATAAATAAATAAACGAACTATTATGGGGGAGGTCCACCAAGAAAGCACATTTAGCTCTACAATGCTCACACTCGGGCATATGGTGGTACAAAGCCAATGCGTACGGGAGGGTCGATGTAAGCATCGCCCTCCCCATAGTAGTTTGTTTTATTTATTATTGTTATTGTTGTTGTGGTCATTAAATTGTTGATTAGATTCATTTAACTTTTATTTCTTTTATTTTTTATGTCCTATTATTAGAATTAATTGCTTTTCATTTTTTAAATTAAATATTGTTATTTTTTATATTTTATTTTAATGTGTTGGTTATTTTTTATTTTGTTAATTTTATATTTTCTGTATTTTAGTTGAATTTCATGGGTTATGTTTTACTTCTTCTTTGTATTTTGTTGTTTTCTTTATAAAACACACTCACACACACATAATTTTAAAATCTTTTCTAACATTATATTTATTATTAGTTATATATATATATTATATACTTCTTGGAAGGGGGACGTATAAGAGGGTCTAAAGTTAGGGGCTTTGTTCCCCTGCAATTTCAATCCTATGATTTTTGTTATTTCAATATAGTTTCTTTAAATTTGGTGCTGACGTCAATTTCTTCACCTTGTTTTTTTCTCCATGCACTTTTTTAGGCTTATAGATTACTACTATGGAGGCAAATGGTGATTTTTCAAGTTGATGGTCTAATCCCTCGTAGGTTTCTTAAATGGAGTTGGAAGTCGTAGATTACAAGTTACACAATCCAATTCTTGTAGGCATATTTCCCAATTTGGAAGATTTTTGTAGTTTCGAAGAGGGTCGTCAAATTAGATTAAGTGCCTAAATCGAAACACAAAAAATCTCATAAGGCATAGATTATTGTTATGGTGGTTGGAGATGATTTAGGCCTTCATCATATGCCAAAACTGTTGGATCGTGTTATTTTTAGTAGGTTCACTTATAAAGTGGTGAGTCCGTCGAATTTAAGGGGTTGAATTAAGAAATCATGGAAGTTGGTCATGGGTTATTGCCCTAATTTCCATGTTTTATCGAGAGGTGGGTTCATAAAAATTTTATGTCATCAGCAGGACACATTGGGAGATATAAACAAAGAATGGCTATGAGGTAAATTTGGCCTGGTGTTGCAGCATTGGAGGTTACACTTCGACCCAGCCAATGAGTCATTGGAATTTTAAAAGATATGGAAACTACAACTAGTTTTTCCCTTTTATTTCTAGACAAGATAATTTTTATAGGTAGACGGGAATAGATTGGAGCATTTTGTGGCTATGGAAAATAACTACTTATCCAAGTTAGATCATAGATGTGCTTGGGTTTTAGTGGAAGTAGACATGTAGCATGGATTGGTGGATGAAATGTATTTGAAGTTTAGGAACTGGTCATGGCTCCAAATAGTGGATTACTAGAAGATTCCCTTTTAATGATTTTCTAATAGAAAGGTGGGCCATACTCTAGAGAATTTTAATAATAATCCATGGGGACTCGAAATACAAAACAAATTTTGGGTAAGGAAATTGTCATCACAGCGTTTGCACCTTCCTAAAGAACCTCGACCTCGTTAAGATATTCAGCCACCATAGGAGGTGTACGGAAACTAGTCGATGGATGAAAACCTCAGATGGATTTTAATTAGAAAGAACTCTTCTCATCTTCTATCAAAATTTTTTCGTTTTCTAGTCATATGGTTCTAGGTCCTTCTTTAGGTTCTAATGCTCTTATATCCTCTCTTGCTTCAGATTATATCCTTCCTTGTTGTAATTAAGTGGATATTATGGTTCCCATCCCTCCTTGTGCCTAAAATCATGAGCCTAAGCCTTTGGCTAGGGGTCTCTTAGTTTCCTATTATAAATATTGGTCTAATAATTTTGTGACCTCATGCTCTCTATATCCCAGGTTGGTGAGTGAAATGTTGAATTCACAATTTTCTTTGATTTCGTGTCATAAGAAACATGACCTTCATTCCAAATATTGGTTATCCTCGAAGGTGCCCTCAAAAGGAGTATTGGTCATAGATCCTCCACATGTTGGATATGTTGGTTGTAATTCAAACCTATCCATTTCATAACAAAAAAGCAAAGATGCTATTCTCCCTTGTGGGGATCCCTAATGAAAATATTCTCTTAACCTAAAGGATTTTTGGAGCACCCTACACAAAATTTTCCTCAAACGCATATTGTAGCCAATTAGTCCTGACATCCTTAAACTACAGGATACCATGACATCAAGCAAGAAACCTTGTGATATTTTGAGTCCATGGTTGAAGGGATGGTTTTTTTCATTATTAATGTTGTTGGCATCTTTGTGGGCCTTGTCACTGGCTATAGTCTAGAGATTAAATTTGTATCATTGTCATTTCTTCCTAATTTCATTAATGTAGAGCTTTAAATTAAATACCTTGATATTATATGGAATATCACAAACCTATATGAGACATGTATAAATAGAACAACCTTTCGAGACTCCCTCAAATATTTTGGTCACCTCTCTCAACATCCATTAATATTAGGAGGTGATTTAAACCTTACAATGTCAATTGTGAGGTTTCAAGACATGATCTAAGGCTCAACCCTTTATAAATTTTATTTTGCCACCTCTTTGAATTTATAAACCTTGTCAATGTTTGACCATCAAAAATCACTCCCAGTTAGAAGAATATGAGATTAGATGATATTGTTGTGTCTAATCAATTAGACAGGTTCCTAGTTTTGGAATCTATCCTATCACATCGTTTCCTCATAAAATCTTGGTTCGAAAGTGGAGGATTATCAGACCATTATTCATTCATCCTACACATTAAGAATGAGGATCCACGGCTAGTAGTCCCATTCAAATTTAGTGCATCTTGGTTAAAGGAGGATGATTTTGTGAAACTAGTTGAGGAATATTGGATTCATGTCCGGGAGGAAGAGAGCATGCCTTTAGTGGTTTAGTTCTCCAATAGTATAAATACTTTAAAAGTGTAGAAACTCATGTAGATTCACAAGCTCATGCAATTTACGAAAGCACGGGACAATAATCTACTTCTACTTTCAACCAACGGAAGCCAATAATCGATGAAAAAAATAATAAGAAGAAGAAGACAAATAAATGGTACATAACACAAGATGTATCTAGGGAAAGCCACTACTCAAAACCCCACTATCTGTATTTCATATATCATAAATATGAGTGAATATACAAATATGTTTCTCACTAGAACAATTCTGCACAAGTATGCTTAACTCTCTCAACTCACAAGCAAACTTTTGGCTAGCACTTAGACAATTCTACAACTCTCCAAGCCCCTATTTCCTTGCACAATTCCTATGGTTGAATATTCCATATTAATGGGATTTTGGTGCATCAAAAATTGTGCAATCCAAACTAGGTCCAATTCCTGATTGCATGCATGATCGATACAACTCAGTAAATCATACAATTGATAGTACATTGTCCCTGCAATCTAGTCTCAACTGGGTCTTTCTCTAAATTGACATGCATGAGTTTCTCATGAGGAAATATTCAATTAATTGGAGTACCACTAATGGATGCATTAGTGCTTGAACTCACTATTAGTCCTCTATTAGTTCCAAAAATAATTTAGAACTAATTTAACTGAACTTAACTCAGTAAACTGAATGATCTAATTTCCAACTCAATTTAAACTCATACTGGACCCCTAAAACTTAGGTATAACATATACATGACTACAAAAAGACTTCGAACACAAAATTCCTAAGCTAATTAAGTTAATTAAACTTAATTAACTATTTACAAGTTGCTATGAGAATAGAATTTTATTTTAATTCTCAATTTAATTCAAGGACAAATTAAACTGGAATTTCTTGTTGCCATTTCTCAACAAAAAGAAAAATTAAACCATTGTGCAAATATTTAAGAGAAGTGAGAATATACCCTAAGGCCTATGAAACAAATATAGTTGCATTTATGTAAATAATGTTTTAGGTTTATTCTCAGTTGAGGTTTTGGATGAACTCAAATCCTTGGAAATTGCTAAAAGAGAGTACTTGGCACGTGAGGAGGAGATTTGGTGGCAAAAGAGAAGGTGTATTTGGATCAAAGAAGGAAACTCGAACACAAATTTCTTCCATTAGTTCACCAATTTAAGGAAGAACATCAATTATATATGGGAAATAGAGGTTGGTTATGGGAATATGGCTAAATATTTCTCTAAAAAGGTGGATTTTGTTGTGAAAATTTTTAAATAGTTATTTACTAAAGCTTGTGGTTCTCTAATTCTTAAGACACTATAAACTATAAGATTATTCATGCAAGCCATTATTCAAGAAATAAATGACTCCCTAATGGAAGAGGTATTCGAAGCAAAGGTGTTAAAAGCATTATCACATATGCAAAAAGGTAAATGCCTAGGACCCAATAGATTCACGATGGAATTTTATCTGGGTTTTGGTGGTCTTTTAAAGATAGATATACTGAAAGTTGTGAGGTAATATCAGTTGAAAAGTTGTATGCATGGGGCTCTAAATACTACATTCATTTTTCTAATTCCCAATAAGTGATAAGCTCGATATTTTAATGATTTTAGGTATATATCCTACTGTAATTTGATTTACAAGTTAGTAACAAAAATTATTTCGATGAGAATCAAGCCAATTCTAAGTGATATTATCATGGTGGAGAGGTTTAGTTTTCTTCAGAACTGACATATACATAATGTAATGGTTTTTACACAGGATTTGATGCATTCGGTAAAAGAAAAAAGGTTTCAACTATTGCAATGAAGATGTGTTGGATTGAGAGGGCCTGACCTAGGTTCAATATTATTTAGCCAAACAAATCCCTACACTACTGGCCCTTTTGGCATCATCTCGCGGAGTGTGGACCGAAGTCTCACCTGAAGCAGTATGGGAGGGTTCTGGAACCAAGTTTCTGCACCCTAAGATGGTTTTTATGTCGTTGATCTCTTCTATCCCTGCCTTCATGCAGGCCATATCGCTCTAGGGCTTGTAAGACAAACCCTCTATTCCGACTTTCAATACCTTCGTGAAAGTATACGATCAACTTTCACGCAGCCCTAACCTGGGGCTCTGGTAATTCACGCTGCTATGGTAGCATGCCATGCAGATTCCTCACTTACCCTAAGTGATTTTCTTATTTTTCTGAATACTTTTTATCACCACGTAATCAGATATTTGTGACTGCATTTAATTATTCAATGTAACTGTATTCATTCACGCATACATAAAACATCCAAACCCATCAACAAAACAAATACACAAAAATTTTAGAGTAACTCCTTTTAATAATATCTTCCAAGTTTTATAGGCTCTGTTCACCCTGTGCACACAGCTGCAAGGGTCCGCACACTCAGTTGCGGACTTCTACCCTAGGCTTCTATGCACTCAGTTTCAGAGCCTCTACTTATGCTATGTCCCAAGACTTAGACTTCTTTCTCTAAATCTATGACTCTCTTACTTCTTCAATGCCTCTAACTACTTATAGATTAGCTTTTTTTAGACAATCCCATGGTCTGCAGACCATGGGTAGATCTCTTACAGCCGACTTTACTTTACAAAACTAAGGGCAAACTACCCTTTGTAACACATAATACCTTCACGTTCTGCAACCAAAAAATGCGGATTATTTACAATAATATTACAAAAACTTGACTTAAACATGGGCTTTTAGCCCCAATTACCCTTTGGGGATACCGCTTCCAAAAAGCCCCCAACACAAACATCATGACTCACCCTCAAGTCACTCAATAGGCACAGAGATCTTTACATGAATCTCGTCTAGCTCAACCCTGATGACGCAACTTTGGTTGTGCACTAAGTTGCTACCTGCTTCGCATCTTCGATTGTCTTCTTAGTTACTACCCCCATGCTATTAGCCTGAAGTTGTTGTTGCGTCACTTGAAAAGTCGCAAGCTTGCCTTCAATGTTGTTGGTGACTTCATAAGCTTCCTCTAGCCAGGGCTTTAGTCACGCCTTCAGCACCGCTTCCTTATGCAACACTGCATCCACCTGTTCCTTCAGCGCTTGGCTTCTTGCAGCTTGGCTAACCTCTGTGTCAGTGCGATGGTTCACGTTGTGCCCTTAACTTCATCATAGCGTTGTATGAGTTCACATGCTTCCATCTCAAGCCTCTTGATGTTTGGGTGCTCCTGCAAGCTAGTCAGGACCTCAAATGATTGTTCAAACAACTGGGTGCAGTCTACTACTACACTCTCCACTACCACGACTGCCTCTGTGATAATGGCCACCCACTATTCCTTTACCTGTGGTGGTGTTGAAGGCTAAGCCCTCAACTGGAGCTCTGTAATCTGTAAGTTCAACTCCAACTGAACCCACGTGATCTCCGTCCAAGTGTCGCGGACCCCTATGGCCAATTAATGGATATAGAATTCAACTGGATCCTCCTCTTGAATGGCCAATTCCGATACCATTCTGCAGGCCTCCTCCATGACCTGTATGATATTCTTTCTTTGGTTGGTCACCTCAGCTTAGCGGTGATGGAAGCATCCCTTGGCAAGGTCATATGCTCATTTTTTATTTTCTATTCATTGATCACTTGGAGGGCATGGTGCTCACGGGCCCTCAGCACTGCAATTACTCCATCCTGCAAGGAGTGGAGTGCTTCGTGTGGGAGCACTGCCAGTTTCAATCCCACTCCCTTCAATGCACTGATAGTGGACCTATCAGACTCATTTTTTGTTTTCAGTGCTCCATCTGGCAACACTAGCCCACTGGAAGCCTTCATGCACAGCATATCGATAGCCTCTAATGTGCCGATAGCTAAGCTACTAGACATCATAACAAATTGTGACGCGAGGGTCTACAACTCTTTCAGTCCCGTCTGCATGTTCCCTAGGATGATCTGCTGCTACTTTTCAAATTGCTGCAGGGCCTCTACGATGACATCTCTCACTGTATCATTGATGTCGTATAAATCTCCCTCTATCAGTGTGATAGGGTCCAACGAGGTCTTGGTCGCTTTTCATTTCTTTCTAGAGCCTCCCTTTTCCAGCTCTCTCGGGCACTTCATGTGACTAGACGTCTCCTGAGGGTCCGCGTCATGTTGCTATGTGTCCTCTTCTTCAGTTTCAAGTGAAGGTGACCCCGCGCCTTTTTCAGATCCTTGCTCTGTGCCACCTATCTATTTTCTTGCCTCCTTCCCTATCTGTTCTACCTTGGCCTTCTCAGTGGTCTCCTTCTTCCTCTTTTCGACCAGCTATGCCATGTTCAGCTTGGCCTCGTCCTTCTTCTTTTGTGCAGTGGACTTGCTTCCACCCACTGCCAAGTTTGTCGTGGTGCACCACTGCATCGGCCATTTATCTAACACCACATCAATGACATCATTTGTGGCGAGCTATGATAAGTTTTACCATTTCTACATAGGGTCCTTCCGTTCCCTGATTGATATCCAATGGAAATCAGCTTTGAATTCGGCATAGCTCTATAGGTTAGCATATATCATGGGTGACAATTGCGGCTTGTGATTGATAGCCATCCTGATGTTCATTTCCATCAAGATCCAGAAGATCTTGTTGTCCCAAATGTGCTCTACGTCCTTGTTCACCCACAGCGAAGCGTACTTCGCTACTTCAGGAAGGTCCGACGCAAATAAGGGGAATTGGCTCTCTTCTAGTAGCTCCCATGCTACGAGGATAATCGATAGCAAGAGCCATGTGTAGTGGAACATCTTGCTTTTCTCTTGTGCTTTGCGGTAGTTTGCCAAGAACTCACTGCGAAGGTAGTCCAACTAGTTAAACTGGACTCCTTCCATGCACTGTTGTGCGAGCATGAAGACAGGTGTCAGCACCTCGTCGGCACAGCACTTTCACATCACCTTTCCTGCAAGGATCTGCATTGCCACCTTCAAAACAGGGTCACAGATGTTGGATATTGCATACCCATGTGACTTCTTCACCAATTTGAACTTTTCTTTCATTGATTCTGTGAGCACCAGCTCGCCACCCTTACCACAAAATATCATTGCTGGATTTTCGCCTGTATACGGCAGGCGTATTATGTGGTGAATCAACATATAGGTGATGGGCATCGGCTCCTCTAGCCACAGACACCCATCATGCACCAAGCACAACAGCTGATTGATGACTAAAACGGTCACAGGGGTGTGGTTATATTGTGGCACCCAAATCAGGTTGAGTAATCCTGCCTTCTCTACTCCTTTGAGCCACTTCCACGCTCTAGTGTAGTCATCCCCTTCTTTGTGTCTACGGTGCATCAATGGTTCGGTTGCAAGGTGTGGGAAATTCTCATGGTCCACCAAGTCCAAGTCTTCGAGCTTCAAAATCAACACCCATGCTAAAGGCGAACTGTCAAAAGTGATCCCATCGGGTAGCAATGGGGTTTGTAGGGGAGTCTTACTTTCATCAATGTCCTTTGGGACCTTGGACTTAGGCTTGAATATAAGGACATACTCTGGCAACCATGTAAGAGGGTCCACACTCTAGGATTCAACCTCCTCTACTTCCACTCCCACATCTTCATCATCCATGGGGATGTCTTCGATATCCTCCTCTTCTACCTCTAGGTTTATAGCCTTGCCTTTCTCCTAGGAAGTGGGCTTTGTTGGGTTTCATCCTGGTGACGCATGCATTAGGATGGCAGGCTAATTGCCCTTCTTATCTTTCATGTTTTCCTTGGTTGGGGTTGGCTTCGGTCTCGACATTCTCAGAGATTTAGGGACCTCCACCAATACTTCAGCTACTTCTAGGACAGCTTCTTTAACCTGTTTCTCCATTTCTTGTGCCAACTCTTCTACCAGTTGTTGTGTATTGATAACTTCTAGCGGTGATGACATAACACTCTCTATCAGTACTCACGATGTCTCAAGCAAGTTTGCAAATGCAAGATTCTGTTTGAGAGCTTCGAAAAAATATGGGTCCATAGGCATCCAAGAGCTCAATAGTTGAATACTTAAAATGCCAAGTGTTTCTTGCTAGACAACCACTTGTAATTTATAGGGAAATTTGAATTCAAATCCGGCTGTTCCCCATAGAATTGATTCATTAATGCTGGATTGGTGGTAGATTTTCAAGGATCTAAGCCATAAATTTCATCTTAAATGTTGATCACCCACTCCATTTGGCCTCACTTCTGTCGTCTTTTTATGAACAGTTACTTTAATGGTCAATTTACAGCCGACCTATGTGATTTCTCCTTGGGTAGCACAGCTCCCTCCACGTTGTCATGGACCTAGTGACATGTCCTTGCTTCGCACCATCTTCTAATTGCGCAGCTCCCCAACTTGGGCAGTGTAGTTTATTGTCCCACTCCTCCTTTCAGCTACCTAGAGCACTAAGACTGTGCTAATTTCATTTAGTGACATGGTCGGACTGCCGGTGTATGGCTTCAAGCGATTGCCATTCACCTTTCCTAAGAAGGGTTCTCCATTTAACTTGACCAGTTGTATGGCTCCTCAATCGGTAATCTCCTTAATAACATAAGGCCCTAACCAGTGCATATTGAATTTTCAGAGGAATTTATCAAACTTACTATCATACGACAAAACCAAATCATTTACCTTAAATGTGTGTAGCTTGATGTGTCTACCATGCCATGCCTTTTCACGTTGCTTTTGGACCTACTAGTGAAATCCAGCCAAAAATCTTTCTTCTTTGATCTCATCTAGCTGCACGAGCCTCTCTTTCAGGGCTCTTTGATCCATCATACATGTGAGAGCCAATATGCATAGACTAGGCACGATGTATTCCATAGGAATTATGGCTTCCACACCATAGACAAGCCTAAAATGGGTTTGTCCCATCAACTTCTTACATGTCGTTCAATAAACCCACAATACTGCAGGTATGTGTAGGTCCCAATAACTTCGTTGAGCATTGCAAACCTTGGTCAACGCATTTTCAAGTACATTGTTGAATGCCTCCACTGTCTCATTAGCCTATGGGTGATAAGGTGTGCTCTTCTGGTGATATACCTAAAATTCCTCCGTTAGTGCGTTGATTGTCTCATTCAGGAAGTGCGTACCATGATCACTCATCAATATCCTTGGACATCCAAATCGCATCAGTTCATGCTCAAATAGGAACTTCATGGCCATCACAGCCATGCAATCCTTCACTAGTTGTGCTTCTTCCCAACGAGTCAAATACTCTGTCACAGTGATAATGTACCTTTCTCTTATCTTCCCTTGTGGATAGATGGGTCCTAAAAAATATATTACCCACTTTTTGAAGGGTTGCAACATCATTTGTGGATTCAAAGGCATTTCATCCCTCCATGATGGCCTGCTTGTTCTTTGACATACATCACACGCCTTTCAATATGCTTTTGAATCTTGATGAAGGGTTGGCCACCACAACCCTGAGCATAGAATATTATATGTGGTTGCTCTTCCTACATAATGTCCTCCCTTGGTGCCTCCATGAGCATCTGCAAGGATTTTGCTTTGTTCGAACTCAGGTACATACCGTCGTAATATCTCATCAATCCCTATGTCGTATAGATGCCTAGCAATGACAGAGAAATATGTTGTGCATGCCACTAATTCCTTCTTTTGTTGGACAAATTATCCTTCTGGTGCGGTTCCTGTTGTTAGGAAGTGTATTATATCCTCAAAATTCTGCAACATGCACTGCAAATAGTTGTGCGTCAAACAATCCTTCTTCCAAGTTAGTAGGTTCCTCCCTTGTTTCGATGTGGGAGAAATGGTCTGGTCCCACGTTCAATCATCCAGGCTTCACAACAACTTCAAAGTCATATTCTTGGAACAATAAGAGCCATCTGCAGATTCGCCCCCCCAACACAGACTTATTGACCAGGTACTTTAGCGTGGAGTGATCAATATACATCTTAAAATTTCCTCCTAGCAAGTAGTATCAGTACTTTTGGAGCGCATACACCATATCTATCCCCTTGCGTTCAATGGTAGAATAGTTCTTCTTTGCTTTGGATAATTTTTGGCTTGTGAATGCGATAGGATGGTCCAAGCCTTCTCTACCATCCTATTTTAGTACTACCCCCAGTGCTATACATGATGCATTGACATGTACATGAAACTCTTTCTTCCAATCTGGGAAGACTAGAATTGGTGCGGTAACCATCTTTTCTTTCAATATATCCAAGTTTTTCTTACAATCGTCATTCCAACAGAACGTGACATCCTTCTTCAACAATTTTTCCATCGGCGCAGTGATCTGGGCATAGTTTTTGATAAACTTCCTGTAATATCCCATATGCCCTAGAGTAAAACGCAGTTGTTTCACACTCCTCGGCACTTCCAAGTTCAGTATCACCGTGATATTCACGGGGTCTACCATTAGTCCTTGTCTGCAAACCACATGCCCCAATAGGTTCCCAAAAGGAACGCAAAACAGACATTTCTTGAGATTGAGCACAATCTAATATCTTCGACAGGTATCTAGCATCAAGCACAAGCTTGCTACGTCGTGCTTAACCAACCCAAATACAGTCCAATCATCAAAATATACCTCCAGGAACTTATGAATAAATTCCTTGAATGCCGCAACAACCACACACAAAAATAATGCAGGTGCATTCTTCAATCCAAACGGAATTACAGTGTAATGAAAACAACCCCACTCAGTCATGAAGGTTGTCTTGCTCCTATCCTCTGCCATGATTTTGATTTGGTGGTACCCAGGGAACCCATCAATGAAGGAATATGCTTCCTGGCCACCTACATTGTCCAACACTTCATCTGTGAACAGAGTCGAGAAAGGATCATGTACACAAGCATCATTCAGTTTTCTAAGATCCATGCATATCCTTATCTCATCCTTCTGCTTCTTCTCTTGCACCACCATTGGGATTACCCAATCAGATTCTTCCACAGGCTCAGTGATGCCTGCAACTAGCATCTTGTCTAGCTCTAAGCTGACCTTTTCCCTATATTTCAGATTGAGGCAGTAAGGTCTCTACTTAACTGGCTTCGAGTTAGGTTTTAACATTATCTTCATCACTTCTAGGTCTCTGGCTATTCCTTTCAGATCCATAAACTTGGTAGGGAGTAAGTCTTGGTATTCACGGAGAAATTCAAAGACGTTATCCACCCTTGTGTCATCCCACTAGTCTCCAATCTTCGTGAATTTGGATTCTACCTCTTTACCAGTTTTACTTGTTTCGTTTTCACCGACGCAGTTATATCAGGGCTCTGAATCTGCAACCCTTGAACCTCGCAGTGGCCCTTTGTTTCCAGAATTATAATCTTCCGCAGATCCTTGTCCTTTACTTCAGCAGTTATATTATAACATCTGAGCATGTGACTCAGCTGAGTAGCCCATTTAGGTTGAATCATGTCTAAAGGATCCTACGGTATCCTAAAGATGGCTACTTTCACCTCTTGTAGTGCTTCATCAATACCATCAAACCCATCCTCAAAACTAAATTTCATCATGAAACCTTCACGTAGGATATCCCATTCACCTGAGCTCTGTTTCTATATACCAATTCATTGGGATAACATCCAGGGTATGACAGAACAAGTGCACCCACTAAGGTTGGGGCTTTTCTCCATAAGCCTACGTCCATTTGGCCAGATGCACACACAGATAATTCTACCCATCGTACTTGTCTATTAGTCACATCTAAGGCTTCCCAAATCATGTTCTCATCATCCTCCTGTTAGAGTCGGTCTTTTCATCCCTCCATCAGAGATCAAAATCTCGTTTATTACATTTCATCTTAGGTGTCTCATTCAATCCTGTCCACTGCATTCTGCTAGGAGCATCAATCATCTGATGGAGGAGACTTTTCACTCATGTTCCTCATGTCTTGTACCTATTGGTCTAATTTAGTTCATCAAAATCATTTTCAAGTCAGTTGCAGTCATGCTTGGCTTTCTGTTCACCAAAAAGTCATTTTAAGGTTTTAGGGTTCATTAGGTCTAGGGTTTCGCTTAATTCAGTTTGCAAAATGTCTAATAATGCCAGCAGGCACATGAGGGAGTTTCAAATAAGATTTCATTGTAAAAATTTCATCGTAATAATTCTCGATCATGACTTTTCTTCAAAACTCTATTTTGAAGAAAAATCGTCAATTTCATCTTTTGTAATAAATGCCATGTAATTGCAAAAAAAAATCAGTTGTCAAATTCTTCAGGCACAACCCTGGTCGCCTTTGCCAAATTCCATGTCAGCTATCCCTGCAAAAAATAGACAAGAATTTCGTCATTCAGCTCAACAAATCAAGTGGAAACAAAATCAGAGTTTGTATTAAAATGTGAAGGTGCCAAAGTTCTGCAAACATTACAAAGTGGGTTATTGAAATTAAAAATTAAATTCATTGGGCATATTGGATATTTGTGGTGTTTGAACAATCCATTGGTATGCCAAAGAAATCAAAGTCATTGTGGAGGAATGAAATCAGAGTTTTGAAGAACCGACTATGGGTGAAATTCAGTCGCGACGCATAGGATACAGGTCGCGGGGCATTGGTAGGTCGCGGTGCATAGAACCGCACATCACCGTGTAAGTTACAACGTGCACGGCGCACATACGGGTCACGGCGCACTGGGTTTTTCACGCGATGCACAGAGCCAACCAGCCGATTTTGTCATTGCCTTCAAAGAATTTCAAATCTTTCGCTCCCATTTGCTCCAAGTCCGACTGATCTTGCTATTGTTATTGACTAGTGTTTGGTGTGGTTCGAAGTTTGATTTGGAGAAATTGGAATGTCAAAATTTAAACCCTATCCTCTCATGAAAAACTGCTCTTAGGGTTTGAATTTGAGTATTAAAAACTAATTTTGATGTCGAAATAATCCAACCCCTCTTTCCCTTTCCCATCACTATAATCATATCATCATTTTCAATCCCCTATTCCCTTATAATCCCAAGTCACTCATTCCCATTTATCGCTATCCCTCTCCCTAAACCCTACAATATCCCATCCCTATCACTTTTCCATATCATCTGCAAAAAAAAAAAAAATCCCCAAGCCCTAGATTCCTAAATATAGTCAAGTGACTATTATTGCATTCAACTGTAATTACATATTAAACCCCATTTGACAAAGCTCCACTACACCCACTATCCATATTTCCCACAGTCTTTTCCTATTTGGCACACATTTTTCAATTGGAAACAAAGCACCAAATTCTCATTTTCGACAAGTCAAACATTCACTTGGCATAGACTTATAACACCATGACAGACACTGAGTCATCATATGAACAAGGCAGTGATTCTACCACAGAACTTCATGCACCGAGGAGGCCTTGTAAGGGGGGCAAACATGTCATAGAAGAGCCCACTTCATTGACTCAATTTCAGGCCTGCCCACTTGCCATGACATGTTTCCAACAACAGTCATGCTTTCAATATTGCGAGACGATTGCTCAGATCCAGCATCATCAGGAGTTGGCTCGGTTGTTTTTTTTACATTTACATGATGGTCACGTAACTCTTGCTAGTGTAAATTTCACCTTGACACTAGAGACCATTTCTCAAGCAACTGGAATACCAAATGTAGGTGAGGAGTGGAACAAAAGACAACAGGTAGAAAGAGTACATTATGAACCATACATCAGGCCTAGCTATGTGAGACAGCTCAGCAGGGTGTTCCCATTCCGGTTTTTGAAAGAATTCTATGCGCCGTTGATGAGACTCATTATCAGATACTTCAGTTATGAGGGTCTCTTCTCATGCCTCTATGCATACCATATCATATTATTGATGCATTTCACGAGAGTGAAGATGATGAACATTCCATATTTCATGTGCCGAAACATCGAGAGGATGACTACTCTTGTATAGAAGAAGACTCCTGAACAGTAGTACAACAACATTTACCACTATGTGCTCATCAAGATCATTGGTGTACATCAGCTTGGCTTGCGGGGTATCACATGGGGAGACTTCATTTCCCATTAGTTCTTCACAGCTTCAGCATCTCATCAGGGGGTTGTCCATGATGCAGGTGGACCTTCACATCAGTATGGAGGTTAGGAGGTGGAGACTACTAGTGTGTCAACATATGTCACCTATCAGAGAGGCATGAGAGGATTGTTTACAGTAGCCCGACGAGTACTATCTCCACCTGGGGTGGAAGGGGTCTCATTGTCGTCATCAGCAGCACAAGTACAGGTATAGGACAAAGGCAAGAAGCCTATGTAGGGTGAGGGCCCTTCAGGAGGCCAAGACACTGATTTCATACTAATTGATGATGATGTCAGCTCTCCTAGCTCAAAGCTGAGGGAGATTATTCAGGACCAGAAGGCCGAGATAGATGCATTGACTGACAAGTTGCAGAGAGCTCAATGGGTCATGAACTATTTGGAGCAGCAAAACAAACAATTGGAGGATCAGCATACAGTCATGGAGTTACAAAACATTCGGAAGAACCGCCAAGATGCCCAAAGACGGAGGGTGGAGTTCACTTCGCTTGAGCAAGAGATCAACACTGATCAGGAATCTTGGCTTGAGAGGATCAACATTCATCTTGAGAAGTTGTTGGCGAAGGAAAACAAGGACAAGGACATGCTCAGGCACATGAAAAATCATTATTGGGCACGAACCCATGTTTGCAAAGCGAGGATCAAAATCCTGAAGGCAAGACTAAGGAGGGAAATAAAATGACGCAAAAGGCATGATAGGCTTTGAATCTTGGCCAAAGCTTCTTTGGCTGAGCATGATACTCAATGATGGACCTTCAGTCCAAATTTCAGCAAATTTGGAGAAAATTTTGTCAATTTTGAATTTTTTGGCTTCAAAACAGATTTTCCTGCCCAACGCGTAGCGCCACTTGGCGCGCACTTATAATTGGAAGATCCTCTGGAGGAAAACTTTGCATTTCTAGATTTTTTATGAAAAGTTATGCATGCTCATGAATTACCTAAGGATTTCATCAATTTTTGGGTTGCCTAAAGGGTCAAAACACACAAAAAATGACCTTTCTTCCACCTTTTGCACCCACAGGAAGTAGCATTGGGAGATTGGATTTTTGGAGGGGCAAATGGACACCCACTTGAGTTGGAAATTAAATGGGCAGGGATTTCCAACGAGCTATAATGAGCTCAATTTGGACTTCGGGAAGGCCCTCAAAATCAGCCTAAAAGTTGTGTTACGCATATAGATTTCAGGCGCGGCGCATAGGGAAATTTGGCCTATTTTTCACTCAGCAACTCAGAATTTCGCCTAGTTTTGACTAGTTTCACTTTTTCATGTAACTCTTGATTTATCTTGATGTAAATTCATGACTTTGATGTAATTTTGGCACATTGTTACTCATCTATGTAGATTCATTCACTAAAAAGTGAAAAGATAGTGAATGAATCAGTTTCCTTTCATATAGAGGCAAGTTGTTTCATTGCCTATTTTTTAGTTCCTTGTTTAGATATGGTTGAAACAGCTCCTAGAATGATGAGCTCAACCCCTAGAGGCATGGGAAGGAGTTAGGATTGTCTATATCATGTAATTTCTAAGTCATTTTCAGGGTTGGACACTTAGGATTGCTTGGCACTCCATTGTACATTTGATTTCTGCATTTTTGGCAAAGGAAAGACCAGGGTTCGTAGCACTTTTTGGGATCCTTGTGGCTCTATGTTTTGATGGTGTTTTTCTCTATATAATTTTTAAGTTCACAGATATTTATGTGTACCTTTTCCTTTCTCGTTTGCTTCTGAAATTAAACAAATGAGTGGCAAAGGTAGAATTCATTTGCTTGTTGTGCTCTGCCTTTTAGTTTTGTTTAATTCTCAATGTTTTCTTCAGTTTGAAGAGGATTCTTGATACCCTATTTCCCTCTTCAGCTTCTCACCAGTCTGAACCCTCCATCTTTACAAATCAAAGCATCAAAATGATTTTCCTTTCTTGCCCCAATCAGAACTCTGCAAAACTAGCCTTCATCCCTGGACCCTAATTTGCTTTTCCCTTGATTCCAACAAAACCCCCAAAAACAAAATCAAATCAAATCCTTACACTTCATACCTAGCCTAAAATTAGTTTTTTAGTTCAATCATCTCAAGCCCCATCGATTATCTTTTGCTGAGATTGACCCGAAGAAATCCCTCTCCTGTCCTCGTAGGGCTAGCTACGAGGCTAAGCATGGTTTGATGTTGGTCCTGGACCCTACCTTTTCAACCTGAGGTAAATCTAGCCTCTAACACCTCATACATTCATGCCAATCATGAAAGCTTCCCTTGTGCATACCCCACCATCTTGCGAGCGTAGCACGCAGTGCCCAGTCCAAGGCCTAAAAGCATTGTTTTTCTGGTACCTCCCTTTCAAATGCATCCAAAAAGATATCTACCTCATTTAGACCATCATAAATAGGCAGATTTATTAACTCTAACAACACACAATGCAGTGACTGGGTCATCATGTTGCAATTCACCGTAGTTACTTCATGTAACCAATTCTGCCAGCATTCTATTTCTTCATCGGAGCCTGAAGTGCAGGAACTCTCGTGATCCCATGTAATCTATCCATCCACGGTGGGATTCACCCAATCTTGGTCTCGCATTGTTATCTTATAGATATAGTCCATGTTGTCATCACTCGCTTAATCACGGACAGGTTCAGTATAGTGTGATCCTTCAGCAGGATCGAGGGGTATTATTACGCGCAGCGATTTCTTCTCAAAGATCATCTTTCGCTTCTTCATATTGATTACCCCGTTCATATCAGTAGCCCAATAAATTCCTAGTAGCAAAGAGTAGGGATTGTTGTCATCCACTATCTCTATTACTTCAAAATATGCTAGCGCGCTCACTCCCTCAATATGCATGGTCACCCACTGCAGTCGCCCTATGGGGATGATTTTCTGTTGATTCGCCATCCTTAGCCGAAACAAAGACCATTATAGCATAGGTCTCCCCATTCACTCCCAAGTCTACTTTGGTAGGACATTCGCATCTGACCCCAGGTCCAAAATGATCTGATCCATTTCATACTCTCCTCTTTGTGCGATCAATCACATCTCTTGTCCCCTCCTTGTTTTATGCTTGCCAATATTTCATATTATGTGCAGCTCACCTAGTGAGGTTCCAATACATCTATTAATGAGTTCTTATAACCATTTCACAACCTTATTTTCACGCAATAACTTCTTACAGGTTTCCAAGAAAGTTGTGAGCATAGAGGGGTCCATCGCTGGCTCAAGCTTATCCTTGCTTCTTGAGGTGGAGGACTCAGCGAAGCTTTTCTTAGCTTCCATGAAGGTTTCACGAGCACAATCCAAATCGAACTTAGCCTCTTTCTTTGGGGCTTTGCAAACCCATGTACTGTCTTCTATTTTTTTCCCCTTGTCATCTCTCATCATGATTCCAATTCTGAGTACTATATTTATGTTTGAATCTTCCCCCCGCGGCTCAGATCTCATCATCTGTAGGTTCTGAGTTAGCGGAGGTGGTAATGCCCCTTTGTCACATATCCTAGCTATCAACGTAGGACAATATTCCATTTCATGATCAAACAGCATGCAATACTTACACGACGGACACGTTGGATTAGTGCAATCATGGGCATAGTGTCATGGTCCTCTGCAATTGTAGAAAATCAACTGTCCTCAACCTCTACCAGGTCCTCCTCTGCCTCGGCCTCGTCTGTGCCACTGAAATCCTATCCACGTCATCCTTGCATTCTGGTCAAGGGGCTGTATTTCCTCCTGAACCCTGTAGGCGGGAGTTCTATCCATCATCAATTCATAGCTCCTGCAAGTATGCTTATCATGTCCTACAGACCTACAAAAGTTGCAGAACAGCTATTGTGGTGCTTGTACATACTTCTCTAGCAAGTGACAGTTATCTGTGGCATGTTTTCTAGCTACCTGATAAATAGCGCACCATAATTCAGGGCCTGTGCTAGGTCCTACTTGAGCTTCCATCCTTAAAGGCATCAGTCCTCCTCCTGCAATATAATTTTCAAAGACTGGGCAATGGTCTTTGTCATTACCCTGATTCTTTCATTTCAAGCACCATACCTCCTTGCATACCTTTGGTCGAACTATCCTATCCTGCTTCAGACTTTGCAACTCAAGGCACAGATTCTTTAGCTATGCATGGATCTACTAAACTCCTATATTAGGATCTTGCATCAAAGTCTCATGTAGTTTCATGGCAATCTCTAAGGCCTCTGCCTGATTTGTTATCTTCTGCTACGATAGCGCACTCCTTCAATGTGGTAGTAATGAAGCCACAAACCACTCGTGATGTTGTCCATCTGTCAAATTCATGTTGGCTTCATGGATTGTACACTTCAGCCTCTGATCTAGTTCCCAAGGTGTCTCGCCTGGTTGCATCGCGATCTCTTTAAATCCCACAATCGACTACTCCTCAGATTTAGGTCTGCTAAATTCCCTATTTAGTGTTGCCTAGATGTCTACTACTCCAGAATTCGGGTTATTGTTAGAGTACTTAATATACTAGGTTAGCATGCAATCTTGCAAAGCACTAACCAGTGTCATCTTCTTTATATGATCATTTGTAACACCTTGATCTTCCCATACAGCCTTCACAATGAACTAGAATTGGTTCAGGTCCTCATTTCCCAAGCCTTTGAACAAAGGAAACTTCACTATATCTTCCATATTGAACCGCAGTGGGGGTGGAGGTGGTACGGTTGAAGTTGGAGGTGATGGTGGTGAAGTCGGAGGTGGTGTGGGTGGACGTGGTACTCACAAGAATCCTTGTTTTATTAACTAAGAGCACTTCGCAGAGAAACCTTCGTTATCCCTTCTTCGTCTCTTCCCGGAGGCGAAATCAAGGGGCTATACTCCAAACCTTTTTTTCCTTTTTTCCTATAATTTATTCCGCTTCACGTAGTCCCGAACATCAAGGTAGATGCATAACCCATTTTTCACACAACAACATTTTAATCTAAGTAATTAAAGATTTTATGCACTTACCTTGCGGTCCCTTGAAAAAGCATCGCTCCACCTCGCTATAGCTAATTGAGGTTTCAACCACGAATTCAGTCACAAATCCTCCTATGACATGATCGAGCCAATGATTGATAACACAAGTGATCTTATCCTCCGATGCTTCCAACCTTCGCACTAGCTCTGGGGTCCACACAATAAGACCGTCAAGTTTCCACCTTCCTTGGCTATCTGTTAGCTTTGTGATCCACTCGTATATCTCAATAGGGAAAGAATATAAAAATATCTCATGAATCTATGTACATAGGTACCAATCCAACCACTATTCCTTTGTCAGTCACAGGTTTTTGTTCTCTTATGCCGCGAATTCGTGGATCTTTCTATCCAACTAGTCTCCAATATCCTTCTTAGTTGGATTCCAATGATACAACATCACACATATCTTATGCAAATTTTGATCCCGACAACGGAACCATTTGTTGGCTTGAGGGGGGCCTAACCCAGGTTCAACATTATTTAGCCAAACAAATCCCTACACTACTGGCCCTTTCAGCACTAGCCCGAGGAGTGCAGACTGAAGTCTCACCCGAAGTAGTATGGGGGGTGTTGGAACTAAGTTTCCACACCCTGAGATGGCTGTGATGTCGTTGATCTCTTCTATCCATGCCTTCATGCAAGTGATCTCTCTCTAGGCCTTGTAAGACAAACCCTCTATTCTAGCTTTCAATACATTCGTGAAAGTGTATGATCAACCTTTGTGCAACCTAAGCCAGGGTTCAGGTACTTTCACACTGCTATGGAAGCGCACCATGTAGATTCCTCACTTAACCTAAGTGATTTGCTTATTTTTCCAAATACTTAATTTTATCACCTCGTAATCAGATATTCGTAATTGCATCTAAGTATTCAATGTAACTTTATTCATTTGTGTAACATAACAAAGGAAATTCATACACAAAATATCCAAACCCATCAATAGAACAAATACACAAAACTTGTAGAATAACTCCTTTTATTAATATCTTCCAAGTGTTACAGACTCTGTTCACCCTGCACACACAGTTGCAGGGGTTCGTGCACTCAGCTGTAGACCTCTACCCTATGCCTCTGCACACTCAGCTACAGAGCCTCTACCAACACTACGACCCAAGACTTATACTTCTTTCTCTAAAGCTATGACTCTCTTACTTCTTCGATGCCTCTAACTACTTAGAGCTTAGCTCTTTTTATACAATCCCATGGTCCGCGAAGCATGGGTAGATCTCTTACAACCAACTTTACTTTACAAAACTAAGGGCAGACTACCCTTTGTGACACATAATACCTTCACGCTCTACGACCACAAAATGTGGAGTATTTATAATAATATTACAAAAACTTGACTTAAACATGGGCTTTTAGCCCCAAACCTGCCTTTGGGGGGATCCCACTCCCAGCAAGATGGATGTATCAAAGGCCTATGATAGAGTAAATTGGTCCTTCATAAAACTATGATTAATTCAGTTAGTTTTTCAATTTCCAATTCATCAATTAGATCATGGCATGCATTTACACCATCAACTTTGTGATTTTACAAAATGGTCCTTTGACATGCTTTTACATGGCCTTGAAAAGATTGATATACAGCTGACTCTTACCTCCTCTCCTCTTTTTGTTGGTCATTAAGGTTCTCATTAAGTTTATTAGAAATTTTATATCCTCTAGGGAATTAAAAGAGGTCATGACTACATCATAGGTTGAAATATGTCACCTTATTTTCATAGATTATATTCTCATATTGTTGAATGGATCGGTGTCATATATTTATACCTTGAAAATGATTCTAAAGAGATTCTAACTAATAATTGGAATTAATATTAATGGGTAAAATTCTTTGATCTTGTATAATAACATTTATTCTATAGTTAAGGATTATCTTGTTGAATGTTTCCTTTTCAGATATCATATATTCAGATTGGCTTCAATTATTTAGGATTTTATCTTAAACCTAATGACTATAGAAGGGAGAGTGGTTATGGATTGTTAAGAAGGTTGAAGAAAGAATATTATTTTGGGTCAATCGTCTCCTTCCAAGGGTATGAATATTTATCTTGATCTAATCTGTTATGGAGGGTATACATGTTTTTTGGGAATCGATCACTCTCTTTCCAAAGTGGATTTTAAACAAAATCATGAAAATAAATTGTAAATTCTTATGGCTGGTCCATAAATAGTCAAAAGGAATTTGTTTGGTAAATTAGAAGATGATTTCTCATCCAAAAATATTGGGTAGTTGCGGATTAAAAGACCTCCATATTTTCAACCAATCACTTGTGGAAAAGAGCCTTTGGAGCCTCTTGAACAAAAAAACTTTACGGGGCATACCAATTAAGGGTAATTATTTTTTTGACAAATTTAGATTGAGTGAATTTGGTATCCATATAAATTAGGTCCAAACTCTTCCATGGTTTGGAAGGCTTTTGTTGCACATTCCCAATTATTGAATCTTGGGTCGTATGGCGAGTGGGGAATGGTAGAAATATTAGAAATGGTTTGGACTCTTGGATCAATGTTGGGGATCAATATAGGCTCTTAGAAAATAAAATTGACAAATTGCAAATTTTTATGGTTTCACAATAGTAGAGCCCTGTAATAGAAGGGTTTAGGACTGGGGAATTTAAGCTTATAAGATAACGAAGGCACTTGCCTTAAATAAGAGTCGCTAGAATGGAATACTTTGTTAGCTTACATGTTTTAGCCATTATCATAATTTCAAATGAGGATGACAATAGACTTACTTGGTCTAAGAATTCATCCTATGGGGAGTACACTGCCAAACTTGGGTACCAAGATCAATTTGAGTCCAATTTTGATGGTGAGGCAGCCTGGTGGTGTGATTTCTTAAGAACAAAGGCCCATTGAAATTCAAGTGAGCCCTTTTTTTATCTCTCTCAACCAAGTTTCTTACATGAGACAATGGACTAAAAATAGGTTGGATCGACCCTATCCAATTCTCTCTATTCATATCGGAAGAAGAATCAGTTAACCACCTATTTTTGAATTGGCTCTTTGCTTAAAAGATATGGTTATTCATTGTATCTAATTATTCTCCATCCTCCACTCCATGGGACAAGAATGTATTAAATATTGGATTTGAAACATATTTTTTCAATCATTTCCTACTCTTTTCGTTGCTTAGGTTCATACTATTTGGTGGGGTAGAAACGTGGAAATTTTTCAAGAAAAAAATACTCATGTTGAAGTGTTAATGGTTTTTATAGAATCCATATTCGATGCCCACGAAGTGTATCCAAGAAAAAATAAAACCACAATTCCTATTATGCCTCTAGTGAAGGAATAAATGCCTTGGGGATTCTTTGATGAGGCCACCCAAGGCCACTCACCAATTTTTAAGGTTGATGAAATCCTTTATCTCAACATACATTTGGTCAAACATATTGGTTTCTGTCTAAGAAGTGGCACTAACACAAAGGTATAGATATCAGCTTTACGAACTCTTTTATATGTGGTAAATTATTTTGTGGTTAGGAAATTACAATTTTTTTGGGAATCCCAAGTGGTGGTCAAATGGATGTGCAACAAGATTGGAATTGGGGGTTCTCATCTTTACCGTATCTTTTATGAAATCAAAAGTGAAGCAAGGAAGTTGGAAGGGTTTGATACCAAACAAGTATTGAGGGAGTTAAAAGTTATCACAGGTCGCCTATCCAAAGAGGAATTCTAGGTTTGTCAAGGTTCCTTAGAGATAGTAGAATTCTTGGATGATCAAGTCTTTTAGGGAATAATTATCCAATTTCAGTGGCAAAGTTTTAAATGGTACAAGAACTTTGTTGAATTAATCTAATTAAAGATAGACTTGTGTTATTTTTCTATTGATTTCCATGTAAATATTTTTTTTGTAGAAACATTGAGAGGTTCCAGAGTCTATTGAGAGTTTCTGATTTTGCTATTTGATCATGCCTACAAGGTCTTCCCAATGTATATTTTCATATTGAAGATATAAGTTTTTTTTCGTATGTGTGTGTACACACTTTATTATTAGTATTGTTTTTCTTTTCTTTTCATTTTTCTAAATGCACTATATTTTAGCTTTTTTTGTTTTTAAAATTGCTTTAAATTTTTGTTTTTAATCATTTTTCTTCCCTTTTCTTTATATATATGGTTTGGAAAATAAGTATTTTTTCAAATTATTTAATTTATTCAAAAACGAAATTAAATTATTCTATGTTTTAATTTAAAATTAAATTAAATAATATATAATAAATATAATATATATATATATATATATTATATATATATATATATATATATATATAGATATAATAGGTACATCATTTTTTAAACTGTGTTTTTCCATTATTTTTTGTACACTAACGATGATTTTATATACCATAGTTAAAAAAAAAATATTGCAATTTTAGTGCCCCATTAAAAAGGGTGAAGTTTCCTTATGCTAATATTTCAAAAGAGCTATAATTTTACCCTTTAATAAAAATAATTGTTAGGTGTTGATTTTTAAGGTTATTTTAGACATGATAATTGGTTTATAATGTCATGGTTGAAAAATGTTGAAATTTTAAGGTTTTTTGTACTCGTGATATTTGGTTTTAATTCCATGGTTGAAAAATGTCAAAATTTTATGGTTTTTTGAAGTCGTGCTATTTGATATTTAATGTCATGGTTGAAAATTGTTGGAATTTTAAGGTTTTCCATGATCATGATTTTTGGTTTTTAATGTCACGGTTGAAAAAGGTTGGAATTTAACCCTAAAAAAAGGGTCATTTAGTATCACAACTTTTTGATTCCATAGTGTTTTTCCATGATCATGATTTTGTTTTTTAATGCCGTGGTCGAAAATTGTTGTAATTTAACCCTAATAAATGGTGATTTAGCATCACCATTTTTCAATTTTAGGGGTTTTTTTTCATGTTTTTAATACAAAAAAGGGTTTTTTTGGGTTAGAGATCCTCTTTTGAGTTTATAGTCCTTGTTAAGTTGGTAACTTTGTTAAAAGGTATGTACTTATCCATCATAACTTATCTCCTTTTTTGTAAAGTGATTAAAGAAATATATCTAGAGACATAGTATGTGGTCCATTCTTATTTTGTCATAGATCCTAAGTAGATTTTTGGAGAAATCCAATTTTCCGTGTGGGGAGTTTTCTCACAATATAGAGTTAAGAATTCATTTATTCTTCATTTTTGTCATTCCATCATACCAAAACTTGTAATTGATTGTCCAATATGACGAGTTGGAATATTAGAGAAAGTTATATTACATACAGAAATAAAGAAAAATTACAATGAACTCATCCCTACTGTCTAATAATAGAGATTTTCCTAACAAGCCTGCACTAGATCTCTAGTAGAGTTAGTTAATGTAAAGAATTGTAGTGGTAGAGCAGGGGCATCCCCTCTTGGAATTGTTGGTTTGAGGGGAAAAAGAGAGTTAGTGATTGGGATGGCTATTTACTTGAGTGGGTAATTTTGTACTAGAATGTATTGTACTTAGTGCTAAAGTGCTCATGTTATCCCTTATGGTGTCATAGTGCCAGCTTAGGGGAAACCTATTATTGAGTGTCTAGGGAAAATAGTACCAAAGGCTGGGAGGAATGTCCTTAGCTAGCAACTAGTTTTTGTTCTTTAATAAGTGTTCAAATTTGTGTTCTCGTAATATGGATGATTATGTATAATTTTTATGCAATTGTTTTCTAATGTATTAAGCTATATCATACAATACATGTTCTTGTTAATTATCTTTAAATTATGCATGAATTATGAATGATAACGTAGAATGCCAAACCTACATATTTGTGCATGCGTAGGGAATACTAACTATTTAGTATTAAAGTTATAAATTTTGAATTTATAGCCATGAGTATGAAGAAAATATGAATTGAAGGGTTTGGGGTAAGTTGGTGATAGAGTGGTAGACTGAGGGGATGGGTGGGTATGCTACACTCGGGGAGGTTTTCAACATGAGGAAATCATCTTCTTCTTTTTTCCTTTCTATTATTTAGCTCTAGGCATGCCTCAAGGAGGCTTTCAAGTAGGGTCCTTTCCCATATGCCTCAATGAGGTTTTTGTCATGGGAATTTTATTCTCTCTTTCCTTTACTTTTTGAGATGTTACAAATTTCGTTTGCACTAGAGGTAAGAGTTGTCTTCATTTTCTTCAATTGTGGAAATAATCCTCGTGATTTTCTTACATGTGTACTTGTCGTATGGAACCAATTACTCTCTCTTGCACTCCTTAACCCTCTAGTGCTTTATTCTCTTTATGCATCTCTTTTAAATTATTTATATGCAATCATGTTGACCTTGTTGGCCCTTGGTAATTTTCTTATCAAAATGGTGATATTATGGAAGACAATAGGTGTGATAACTTCCTTTCTTCAATAAATATAAAAAGAAAATCATTAAAAAATTACATATGAAATGGATTTGAGAATAATACATGAAATACTTGCATTCTAACAAGTTACAAAATAGTATCCAACTTATATTATGTGATATCCCTCAACTTAAGGATTTCATTGCAATTGAATGTGTATAAGTTTAATTCTGATTTAGTGTGCTACATTAAGAGACAGGAAGATATTTAATTATCAGTAATTTTGTTGGTAATAACCAATGTATAGTTATTGTTTGCAAAGTTGTGATTATGTTTTAATTTATGAACAAAGACAAAAGATTGGGAAAATAATGCTCAAAGTACATATGGCTAAAAGAGGAAAGACACTGCAATTTATTTTTGAAGAATTATTACTATTATCCATCAACAATTAATAGGCATATAATATAGGTGATTAAATATAATTCTAAAATTATTATATTGACCAATTTAATGTTTCCTAGAAGATAGGGAGTTGTCTTCAGAAGTGGGAAACAAAAGCTCATAAATGAGCAACTAACTACTTTCCCCTTGTTCATGAGGTGGCTATAGTTAATAGCCACCAAAGAGTAGTAAATGGATAATATATCTGAAATTTTTGGCTTTTGTCTCACAATTTCTGGAGAGGAGAATTGTAGAGACCAAATAAAAGCATAAAAGAGAGATATTGAAAAAGGATTGTAGGCCTAATTGCTTGGGGGGGAAATAGAAGTTGTGTCAAGGTTGGGACGAACCAAGTACTTGACTCTCAGTTTCCCAGAAGAAACTTTCAAATCAATGTTTCAAACTTTATTTCAATATGAAAATTGATTATTGTATTTTGTTTCAAATCTAAATTGTATTATTTATGCAAGAATGAAATGGAAACAAATGGCTTATTCACTAATTATGAATTTGTGAATTACCTCCCTTTACATCTTTAATTCTTGTATTAGAATGTTTTTTCTCAATAAAAATCAGTAGACTTAAATATGAAGACAACTCTTGTAGTGTTACACATTGTCTTCAATAATGTGAAAGTATTGTAGCAAAAGTAATAAAAATAATGTTATTTTATAGTAGTGAACTGTTGAGCGAATGTAGTTATTGTAAGAGCATTAATATACAAGAGTTTGTTATCGCGTGAGGGTAGAGAATATATATTTTGAAATAGGAAAAGAAAACGTATATATGTATGTATATATATATATATTGTTGGCACGAAAATGACAGAACGGTTGAGACCCTGGGTTCATGCACAAGGGACCAACAAGGCTCCACTGTAGTATAGAGAAACATTGGCATTTTCACCTTACCCAGAGCATAAGGAGTCTCACCTGAGGCGTGTCACGACTGAAGTTAGATGAGGGTGGAATTATGCGCCAGAGGAGTCATATCAAACAAAAGGGACCAAAATATAATATATTAACATCTATATTAGCCAAATCACAATGATATACTCATGCCATATCAGGAAATTGTATAAATACATGCATTCATTAAAAATTTTAAAGAGTCAACACAAAGATTAAGAACATAAGGTGGATCTAAATTGTCTATTCCATTAACATAACGTAAAGCAATACATAAGGCTAAAGGCATGATCACCAATAACATGAACAGCATAACCAACATAAACAGATATAGATAGGACCATGGAGATGTTTACATTCCTCTACAACACAGGAAGACTCTAATTATCAGGCACTCACTTGAATGACCAACAACAACCCTCCTTCACTCTTTCTTCTGCGTTTAATCCTCTCCCATGTGCTTAGACTATTATTTCTTCCTTCCTTATGTTCAGTTGTCTTCATTCTCGACTACCTTTGTTCTCCCCTTGCTCGGTTGTCTTTTCTCCTTCCCACCACCTTTCCATAACTATCAGTCATCCTCAAGTATCTATTCTTCCCTTGGTAGTTAACTCTGCAACTCCAATGGTCATCCTTTCCACTTTTCATCAGCTTCTTTGTCCACAAAATCTCAAAATGAATTCCCTAATAGGCCTCAACCATAGTACATTGACTCGTCCTTGAGTCAATCTTCCCTTGGCATTTTCAGTTCTGTGGGTGTGGTTGAACTTTATGTCAGTGCTTCTACTATTGTTGTTGCGGGTGCTTCTGTTGGTGTTGTTGTTGCTTCTTGTTCTGTTGTTGTTGCTTCTTCTTTCTTACCTTCTTTTCCAAATGAAGGCCCCAACTCTGGTACAGTCGTAATTGTGTCTTGGAGGAATCAGTTGTAGTCCTTGACTGTTGCTTTCCAGGGTACAGTAATTGCCTTGACCCGTTTGATCGACTTTGTCATCGTGCTAAAAGTTGGCTAGGTTGGTTGATTGCTCAATAGGGAATCCCATTGATCCTCCATTTCATCACTGATCTCTAGTAGGGCATTGACATAAGTGTCGTCTGGGGGTCGGAGATCCTAGATTTTTTATTTTTTTTCACCGACTCATCCTCGATTTGTTGGACGCGGACTTCCAAAGAGGCTACCTATACTTTGAACTTCTTTTGCTGATCTTTATCCTTGGGTCTCCTGATGTGGATGAGGAGTTGTTAAATTTGCTGCCAGAGTGGGTAGGCTAGTTGATTTTGCTTTTTTGTTGGACCAACCATGGACTTGGCTCATCAGTATGTACACATCGTTCAGAGCATCAAAAATGGAGGCTTTAAAAGTGGCAGTGGTAGTGATATTTTGTTCAATCTCATCAATATAGGTCATGGAAGGATCCAGTAGTACCTTCCTTACAGCATCGAGTCTTTGTCTGAGTTCTCTGTTGGTGGAGATCAAACCGGTACATACAGCTTGAATGTGGTCACATCATTTGACCAAGGTGAATCAGAAAATTCCTCCAAAGCTTCAATGACTACATCAGTGATGGCCAGTCAAAGAATCTAGAACTTTGAAGTTACCTGGTCAACTTTTTTCTATAGTTGTTAATTACTTTGGCGAAGTTGGTCTCTTTTGGTTGTAAGGGCGGTGATTTACTTCTCGTGGTTAGCAACAAGTTCGTTGTGAAATTCTTTCGCCCATTGCATGGTTTTTTGTATGAAATTAAATAATTGTGTTGACAACCAAGTATAGACGTTATATTGTTGCATACTGGATGGATGCAGGAATCTTTTCTTCAAAGGCTACCCACTAGAAATGGACTTATCAGAATGACCTTATGGCGAGGTGGTTTGTTGTGAGGTTTCTGCAAACTGGGGTGTTGCAAGGATAGAAACTGGATTTGGAATAAAAGGGGAATTTAAATAAAATGGGGCCACAAAAGTCTCAATAGTTGTAACCAATGTTTTAGAGGCAGTGGGTGTTGCGATCAGTAATGGGTCCGACTCTAATAGCTGGGATATAATGGAAGTGGTGATTTTTTCTCCATTCGGGAATTTCATGGGATACTAAATGACAGATTCAACCTCCATATCTTATGTTCCTATCCATGAAGGGAATGGTATATGAAAGGGTTGTGAAATTGGATGTTATATGTGGGGATGAATCTTGCGAGCTCAACGAAATGGTGGAGGTGGAGGATGGGCATTATTCCACAATTGGTTATGTCATGGAGGTCTGGGGTCCCTCAATGGTGAGATTGACTATAGGCACTCCTAGGTTAACATTTTTCTTCTTGGTTGCATCTCAAGGCTTGGTGCTTTTTGGTTTTGTGGTTTTGGGAATGGTCAGCTTGGATTTTGAATGAGGTCCTACATGTGGTATGGCAACAACAAGGGATTTTGCTGACCAGAGGGTTCTATTGTGTAAAACCTTTCAATTCAATGGAATTAGGACCCAAACCTAATGATATGGTTAAGCTCGCAATTTTATTCTTAAACGATCTCATTTTCTTCTTCACTTGGGTGAAAATTGGTTGCAACTCTTGCTCTGCCATCCGCTTCATGGTGTCCATAATTTTTTCTCCCAGTAATGGTTGTTGTACCATCCCACCAAATAAGTATATGTACTTTCCTTCTCTAATCTCACATGCAACCCCTGGATATGACCCAACCTCCACATGGAAAATTTCAGTTGATAGCACGAATTTATGTGCCCGCATTTGGAAGGTGTGCGAGTGGACACAAAGCATCCCGATGTAGGTATTCTCGTGAGTGACCCCAAACCATACTGATGTTGTGTACTCATCAAACAATGGCCTCAGAATTATTTCATTAGCCCTTATCACCTCAATCATCTTAATGTACAACCCTCCAAAAAAAGCTTCTTTGATTTCCTTGATGCTCGTGTCTCCTGACGTCCTCCATGTTGTTTACCGAAGAGCTAAGGGTTGGTCGTCTGAGATTTGCGCCAAGTCCTGACCCGCTATGGGGCACCACTTCCACATTGCCAGAGTCATCACCAGATAACCATAGATAAATTTAGTACTCTGCTTATAAACATCTCCACTTGCCTCAACATCTCATTCAGTAGAAACACACGTGAGTTCAGTTGGGCACCCTCTGCACAATGCTATGTAACTAATATTTTGTCTAGTGTGTACTCATTCCCTGAAAAATGTCACATCAACTTCCCTGCGATTATGTAGCAAGAAAATATAATATGTTCCTAGTTGATAAGGTCGATTTTTTCTCCCTTCCCTCCTCTCTATGTGTTGTACTTGTCAGAGTAGTCAACATCTCCTTCCTTATTTACTCTTTTTGAGTTTTTCTGGAATGTCGTCAAAACTGCATACCCCAGTGTTGATAAACCTGTAAGTCATTGAATATCAACTACATGAATTGGGTACTCCTTTTCCATCCAGAGCGACCTTCCATGCATCCTGCTAACCAAAATTTTAGTGTAGTGCATTGCAATGAGAGTTGTGCTGAACATGGGAGAACTCCTCAAATTTAACAACTTTTAATGTTGAATTCCCCTGTAGGCCACCTTGGCTTTAACTATTGTTGTCCCATCCTTCATTGTGATCATTTCTTTGTATACTTCCTACTTCAGGGTTGGGAACTAAAATGAATCTGGAAAATCATTTTCGACTAGCATGGCCTTATCATATTTTCCATAGAGTGGCTTTGTAATTGAAATCATATCATCCAACCCATCTTCAAGAATAGAAAAAATTGGCTTTGTCATCTTGGAATGTCATTGGTAGACTGAAATTATTGGAGGTTGATAACGAATTCTTGGGCTACAGCGTTGAGAACCTAATTGTGACTTGAGCAACTCTATCACATTAGCTTCAAACATTAGCTTCATATCCATGCAAAATAAGTAGACCGGCTCAACACAACTTTCCCAACGAGACTCGCTAACTAATTACTATGACAACTTTCCCTATGCAGACTCAAATGTGTTAATCTATCGTCGACTAAGCTAGACCTGACTTGGCTGACGTACTTCTAGAAAATACAAGGTGGAGGAGATGGGTAATTATTCTACTGTAATGGTAGACGTTTAGGAATTAATTTTTCTATAATGGGAAATATTCTACGGAAATTCAGGCTAACAATGGCATTATTGTCTAATTGTTATAGGAAAGACTCTTAGAATGTGTGAATTACCCCCCCCCCCCCCCCCCTAAACCACAATCAGTTGTGGTGTGTTGACATGGAAGACACAACTGAAATTGATGCCTGGGATTTGTTTATTGAAAAGAATTTGAACTAGCTAACGGACTAACTAAACTCATTCTAAATTGACTAATTGACTCCTACTAACTTTTCCAAATCCTAACTATGGTCTACTTTCAGAGACCCAATCAATTTTGAATATCAATATTTGATTTTTGGAAGGGCTTTAGGTGTGTGTGATTCACCCAACTTAGTAGTAGTACTCCATCTAGTTGCATGAACTTGACAGCTCCAAACTCCCTAATCTCCGAAATTATGAATGGCCCTAGCCAGTGCATCTATAGTTTTCTGGAAGCTTCTAGAACTTCTTGTCATATAATAAATATTTCCTCCCGACTATGAAGGATTTTCTCTTGATGTATCTATCATGCCATGCTTTTTGTCTTCTCTGCTCGATCGACTAGTGAAAATATGCCAGGAACCTTGCCTTATCTAGTTCCAATATCTCCTCCAATCGCTTTTGGAGTGATGCTTCTTCTATCATTCTTGTGGAATGGGTGATGAAGATGCTTGGGATTGCAAACTCTATCGGCACAATGGCTTCTTATTGATACACCAATTGGAATGGTGTATGTTTGTGTATTCTCTTCGTTATTATGCAGTATGCCCATAGAGTGGCTAGCACCCTTTCATCCCAATCATCCCTATTTTGCGAAAACAACTTAGTTAATCCCTTTTCAAGTATCTTTTTGAATGCTTCTACATTTCCATTGGCTAGCGAGTGATATGCGTTTCTCTTGTGATGTTATAACATGAAGTTATGCAACAAAGAAGTAATTGTTTCATTGATGAAGAGAGTTCCTTGATTGTTGGTCAAGCTCCTAGGGAACCCTAACCTTGAGATAATATTTTCAAATATAAACCTTGCAATTATGTCTATTGTGTAGTCCTTTACCAGTGCTACCTCAACCCATCTTGTGAGATACTATGTCATTGTGATTATGTATCTGGCCTGAGTGTGACGTGTTGACGGATTGATCGAACCTATAAAATCAATTGCCCACATTTCAAATATTTGTAAGGCATGTAAGGGTTGTAGTGGTAGCTCATCACGATATGATGGTTTCCCAACTCTCTACCACACATCACATCCCTTATCATATTCTTTGGCATCCTTATATATTGTTGGCCACCATAGCCCTGCCTACGAAACCTTCCACGCAATGGATTTCCCCCCTATGTGGCCACCCGTAATTCCTAAGTGGCACTCCCATAAGACATCTTGTCACTCGTGTTAGAGGAAGCACTGTTGCAACACCTAATCTAACCCTGTTTTCTATAGGTGTCCTACAATACATTGTTAATCAGCTACTAACACAACCATGTATCTCTTTTGTGTTGTCATGTACTCCTCTAGGAATTTTTCTGTGGCTAGGAAGGTTGTAATCTCTTCTAATTAATCAGGTATTGCTTCTACTCTAAATAAATTTACCTCAGGTAGTTGGTCGTCTAGGGAACCCCCACTTTCTCCCGATTCCAACTTTAAAAGGTGATCAAGCCCAACATTCAACCAGCCTAATTTGACAATTACTTCAAAAGTAAATTCCTAAAACAATAGCAACCATCTGAAAATTCTCCCCTCTAGTATAGGCTTGTTGACCAGGTATTTCAATGTGGAGTGGTATGTAAAGAACTTAAATGGGCCCCCAAGTAAGTAGTGCCTAAAATTTTGAAGAGAATGGGCCATGGCTAGTGCTTTCCTCTCTTTTGTAGTGTAATTCGTTTTTATAGTTGATAATTTCTTGCTAGTGAAATAGATTGGATGGTCCAAGCTTCCTTCTCTCGGTTATGCCAATAGTGCTCCTTTTCAAATGTATTGGTCATGACGAGCATAATTCTCGAAGCTATGAATTGATGATGGACAAAACTCCAACGTATAGAGTACAGATGGAGGCACGTCCTCAATAGTATTAAGGCTCAACTATAGCACATGCAGGATTCCAAGGATAAGTAAGAGGACAAGGAGGAGGATTTGGAAGAGGTCATGGCAAAATCATTTATTACAATTGCGGAGAACCAGGTCACTTTGTGCAAGATTGTCAGAATCTAACACACCCCTCTTGTCAATATTGTCAATAGTTTGATCATGTCATAGAAGACTGTCCCGTGCTCATCGTGAAGATGCAAGTAAAAAAGACCCAGACCCAAAAGCCTACTCAAAACATCCATATGATGAGATGAGAATCATGCGAAGATGTTCCTAGTGTTAATATCATTACGTGGAGTGGTATAGCTACTGGGGAGGGTAAAGGGAAGCAACTAGAGAAAAATGTATGGCTATGAAAAGCTGTTGATAAGGATGTTGGATTCGATTTCAATAAGGTGAAGGAAATGTTTATGGAGGAAAAAAGGAGCTTCGTGGATGCTTGAGCTTCTACATCGAAGGCTCAAACTACATGCACAAAGAAGCCTGCAGAAACGGATCCATCATTGTTAACATATTTCTTACATGCTTACATGAATATCCTTCGAGAACAAAAATTAGTAGAGGGACTGCAAGAGTTGATAGATAACTACAATACCAAGGATAAGCCATTATCGGAACAATGTGTAATGCATAAGGTGGATAAATGCAAGAAAAGGACTGGTTGGGAAATGAAATTGACTACCCAAATTGAATAATTTGAAATGGACCAGGTAATCCTTGATTTGGTGTCTAATGCAAATTTTTTGTCAAAGCAAACCTAGGAAAGAATGGGAATACCAGTACTACAGTGGTCCCCGATCTAGCTAAGAATAGTGAATCAACAAAAGATTATTCCTATGGGGCACCTACATGGAGTGACCATGGGTATTGAAGGGGAATGCACCATAACCAATTTTGAAGTGATTGAAATAGTGGATGACAGTAATCGATACCTAGTGTTGCTTGGGAATTTGATATGAACGCAGTCATTAACCTCAAGAAGCATAGCATGACATTTGAAAAGAAGGAACTAAGGGTTATTGTTCCATTAGATCAGGCCAAGGGTCCGCCATATACTGAACCATTGTGAGATTATTATGAGGAGGACACTATTGAGAAAATATATAAGCTTATTGTGTGGGATGAGGATTGGATAAACCCTATGGAAAATGGGTGAATTACTTGGGAGAAGGAAAATTCCTACAATTTTGATTCAAATGAGGAGCTTGAGCACTGGTAGAACATATTACATGAGGTATCATCACTGCAATGAAACAGATTTACTAATTCACTTCGATGTATATCCACTAAGGTATGCAACTTACCATATTATGATGGTTTAGAAGATGTCATTTTATTTTGATATAAATTTGAAAGGGATTTACCAGAGGAACATTGGTTCTAGGCATTAGACCTCACACTAAGAGCTACACCTTCTATATGGTGGGGTACACATAATAACAACTTTGCAAATTGGAAGGAATATCGATGGATGATGAAGCTGCAGTTTGGGTATGCCAATACCCGCATTACAAAGAAATGTATAGGGAAGGATGATCCGTGTGAGCATTTGGCTCGATTGGTGAAAGCGTGGGGTGAAGGACCACAACCAAAATGGGTTCACATATTCTGCCACACTTTCAATATGATTCTGATGAACTGGTATCTAGAGATAGAGTTGCAATAATGGACCACAGAATGGGATGTTCAGAAGGAAATTTTTCTGTTAAATTTTAGTTTTGAGGATAGAGTTGATTGTATTGATGAAGCATTACTAGAGATCAAAGGTGTAATATTCATAATCTCTGAAGGACCCTATTGCATGGGTACAATCAGACTAGAGTAGTAATTGTGCCATGTGCTCGAATGCTACAATTTGACCTTTGAGGAAGGCAAGGAAGATCCTAGGAACATCAATATTCCTAAGTTAGAATGACAAGGTGAAATGGTGGGGCCTAAGGTAGAAGTGCTTGATATCTCAAAGCCCCTGAAGACCAAGCAGGTGAATATTGGGTCGGAAGCGCAACCATTGTTTGCAAACATAGGTGACTATTAGGATGAGGACATAGTGGAAAAATTCACGGAGTTATTATAGGAATATCAAGACTTGTTTCCCACCAAGTTCTCTGATATGAAGGAGGATAGTAGGTGATTTGGGTGTCATGAAGATCACTCTAAAGCCAGATGTGAAGCTAGTGAAGCAACACCCATACCGGTTGAATCCTAAGCACAAGGAAAAAGTGTGCGAAGAATTGGCTAAGATGCTTGCAGCCGGGATTGTTGATCCTGTCGAGGAATCAGACTGGGTTAGTCCTATGGTGGTTCAGGAAAAGAAGACGAAGGGAGAAATTCAAATCTGTATCGATTTAAGAAATTTGAATGATGCTTGTGTCCATGATCCATTTCCTACCCCATTAACATATGAAGTATTGGTGAATGTTAGAGGTTAGGAAGCCTATTCGTTTACTGATGGGTTCTCAGGGTATCATCAGATCAAGGCTGCATCGAAGGATCAGAGTAAGACTACCTTCACTATTGAATGGGGTTTTTTTCAGTATACGGTTATGCCCTTTGGACTTAAGAATGCCCCTGCAATATTCTCTAGGTTGGTAGTCGCAGCTTTCAAATAATTTATTCATAAGTTTTTGGAGGTTTACTTTGATGATTGGACAGTGTTTGGATTAGTAAAGAGACAAGTTGCTAGTCTTCGCCTCATGTTGGATACTTGTTGAAAGTATCAGATATCCCTTAATCTGAATAAGTGCATATTTTGCGTACCTTATGGGATACTCTTGGGCCATGTTCTCTATAAGCAGGGGTTGATGGTCGACCCTGCCAAAATTTCAGCGATTATTAATTTGGAGCATCTGAAGAATGTCAAACAAATGTGTGGGATGTTGGGTCATACAGGATATTATAGGAAATTCATCAAAGAATATGAGAAAATCATTGTGCCCATGGAGAAATTACTAAAGGAGGACGTGACATTTTGTTGGGACGATGATTTCCAGAAGAGTTTAGATGTCTTGAAGGAATAAATGGCCACAGCACATATTCTAGTGCTCCCCAAATAGAAGAAGGAATTCCATGTACATGTAGTTGCATCTTACATATCATTAGGAGCTATGCTAACCCAACAAAGCACAGCTATTATTGATCATCCGATATCGTTTGCAAGCAGGAAGATATCCAAGGCAAAAAATAGTTATTTAACCACAGAGTGCGAAGGATTAGCAATGGTGTATGTGCTCCATAAGTTCTTGCACTATTTGTTGGTTGTGAACTTGAAGATGTAAAAAAATATTATGCTTTTAACTACATGGTTAACAAGCTTGTGTTGTGGGGGGGAGATTTTTAGATGGTTATTTCCCTTCCATGAATATGACTTTGGAGCAATTGAGAATCTAGGGTGATTGAATGTTGGGCTAGATCACCTCTCGTGGATTGAGGATGGTGATGAACCTACAAATTTGGAGGAAGGATTGCCTGATGTTGGGTAGCAGAGGCCCCGCATAATGGTTTTGGGGCTTAAAGCCTATAATTTAGGGTAATAATATTGTAAATCTCTGAAATGCGCGGAGCATGAAATGTAGTAGATCGAGTCAAGGGGTTGTCCACCCAAAAATAATATAGAATAATAGGAAGTAAGTCAGCATGCCCATGGTCTGCGAACCATGGGAATGTATAAATAGAGCGATTCTCTAAGGGTAGAAGGAAATTTTTTGGAACAGATCTGATGTGTTATGGGTTGGTGAAAGTAATCAGTGTTCTGCATCTGTAAGTTCAAGTCAAGGGTGTTAGTGGGTAGATAGAGGCTACACTGCTGTGTGTGCGGAGGCCTGATAGAGTCTGCAGCTGTGTGCATGGACCCCTGCAGCTGTGTGCATGGACCCCTGCAGCTGTGTGCATGGACCCCTGCAGCTATGTGTGTAGGGTAGAAAGAAGATTATAATGAAACAAAGATATATAAAGATAAGTTGTTTCTAAAATATCGCGGATCTGTTGTATTCTAGTTTATGCATCTGTTATATGAGTTTGTTATATGAGTTTATATCTTTACAGAATTATGATTGCATGCACTCGGTTTTATTGTTAAATGCTTGCTTAAAGACTATAACTAGAAGATCAGATCTGTAACAAGTTCATTAATAAGAAAGTGCACATGTGCGGATCTATGTGAAGCCCAATAATAGTACAGAGTAGCGTGAGGCCATAGAATAGTTCGTGACTCCTCCAGACCACATCAAGACATCCAAGGGTGCGGAAACCTAGTTCCAGCACCCTCCCCTGTTACCTCGGGTGAGACCTCAGTCCGTGCTCCATGGGTTGTTGCAAAAATGGCCAGTAGCTGTGGGATTTGTTTGGCTAATAACTCTTCCAAACCTGGGTCAAGGCCCAATAAGCCAACAAATGATTCTTTTGTCGGGATTGGGATGTGCCTAAGGGATGTTTGATGTCAGAAGTTCGAAACCTTATGAAAAAAAGAGATTGAAGATTGATTAGATCAGGAGTGGTATGAGTTCATAGCACACCTACACACAAACCAGAAGTTTAGCATGGGGAACGTGATCAAGTTGCCTGTGTTCAAAGGAGTAGGAAGTGAAGATCCAGAACAGTTTTGGTTCATAGTAAGGGCAGTGTGGGAAACACACGGAGTGATGAACGATAATATTAAAAAGGCTACCCTGGTAATTGCACTACAAGATAATGCGTTGACTTGGTATATTAAGCACTCTAGTGATCACCCTAATGCCGGAAGAGCAGAGATCGGGGATGCGCTAAAAGAGGAGTTTAGTCGATCGAAATCAAAGACATCATCAATCATAGCATTCAAGGAGATCGTGATGCTGCCAGGAGAAACCCTTGGGATCTGGATCAAAGACTAAAGAGTACAATCTGAGAGGCTAACATGACACTAACGGATCTATAGAACTATGCGTGGTTTGTGGCGTCTTTAATGCCACACCTAAGGACAGTGCTGTCACAACAGAAGATCTTGACCCAAGCTGAAGCATTAGAAATAACAATGAGGTTGCATGAGACTCCAATACAGGATCCTGGGTTGGGAGTTCAACAGATCCACGTGCAAATACAAAATCTATGCTTGGAAATGTCGAGTCTGAAATAGGAGAAGGTGCCCAGGCCGAAGTGCGCAAGGAGGTGTGGTGCATAAAGTGTAAACGCCAAGGCCACGATAAGGATCATTGTTTGATATTCACAAAATACTTGACAGCGGGGGGACCAATTCCATTGCAACCAGAGGCACAAGCAGGACCAAGTGTGGCACCCTCACTCTAGTGTGTAATCTGTCACGTGGGAAGAAAGCACAACACGGACAGTTGTCACCTACTGCAGAAGTTTACCTAGACCCCCCAGCAGTTGTTTTGCAATTTTTGCAGATCGGTGGGCCACAATGAATGAGATTGTCATAGTTATGAATTACTGATGGATCGCACCCCTTCCTACAAGATGCAGACTGAGGCACGAGGTCAAGATCCAGCAGTGGCGATAGCATGCGATAGGTTCCAGGGGCAAGGATTACGACAAGGAGGAATGGGGCCAGGAAGGGGCTGTGGGTAGCTAATCTGTTACAACTACGGAGGACCAGGGCACTACGCGCGAGATTGTACCGACCCGGCCAGAATATCGTGCCCCTACTATGAGCAGTTTGATCATGAAATGATAGATTGCCCCACACTGATAGTGCAGATCTGTGAGAAAATGGCAGCACAACCTACGGTTATGTAGAACATCCAAATGATGAGGTCCAAACCACGCGAGGAAGACCCCAACATGAACATGATGCTTAGAAGTGGCACGTCCATAGGGGAGGATAAGGGGAAACTAACCAAGGAAGATGCAGGGGTTTGCAAGGAGACATGTCTGGAAGCTAGGAAGATCTTCATGGAGGTCTCTACCCCAGGTAGTAAGGGTCAACCCAAGCCGGAAATGGATCCCTCGATGCTAACTACCTCTTTAGAGACATGCATGAAATTGCTTCGCAATAATAGGGCAGTTAAAGGATTACAAGAGCTGATAACTAGGTGCGCAAGATCGGGTGAACCTCGTGTGGTCCGAAAATTGGGGAAACATGCTTTGCATATTGGACGGGAAATGTGATTAACGACGCAGATTGGTGACTATGAGATAGATCAGATCATTCTGGACTTAGGCTCAGATGCAAACATGCTACCTAAATAGACTTGGGAGCACATGGGCAAGCCCACGCTACAATGGTCTCCTATTCAATTGCGGATGGCGAACCAACAGAAGATCCTACCCATGGGAAGACCGCAAGGAATTACAATAGATATAAAAGGCGTAAGCACACAAATGGACTTTGAGGTAATAGAAATCATGGATGAAAGTAGCCCTTACCCTTCGCTGCTAGGGATAGACTAGGCCACCGATATGAATGGGATCATTAATTTAAAGAAGCGGAAAATGATATTTGAGAAGAAGTCACTCCGCATACTCATTCCACTCGACCCGGCTGACGGACTGCATTACACTGAACCCGTGCACGACGAAGGAAGTGATGATGAACTGTATTGTATCTACAAGATTACTGCATGAAATCAAGATTGAGTCAATCTAATTGCAGAAGGAAGAATATGGTGGGAGCATGTAGAGTCCTACACTACAGATTCAGATGAGGAAGACGAGCGATGGCATAATCGGCTGAATGGAGTAACAACGTTAAACTGCAATATAATAACTAGCTCGTTGTATTACGTAAGAGCTCAAGATCACGAACTACCGATGTATGATGGGTTGACAGTGGTAGATGAATTCCTAACCAAGTTTGAAAGTGTGGTACCAGAGCACCAATGGTTCGATGCGTTAAAATGGGCATTGCGTGTGACGCCTGCGTGTTGGTGGGGAACACATGAAGGAACCTTCGAAGAGTGGCGCGGCTGCAAGCGCATGATGTAGATAAGACTTGGGAAGCTGGAACTATGAATGACTAAGAAATACGATGGACGGGATGACCCATGCATGCACCTCACCAGATGGCTCCAAGCCTATGGAGAAGAGCCCCACTCGGAGTGGGTACACTTATTTTATCGTACCCTGGATGTCATCCCAAGGAACTGGTACACTGAAACAGAGATTTGATATGGTACAAGTGAATGGGATATCTTGCGCAAAGCATTTTTATTAACATTCTTATTTGAGGACCAATGGATGGACACTATTGATGATGCGTTGCAAGTGGTGAAGGCCGCCATTTTCAAAGTACCATTAGAACCTAGAGAAATAATGCAGCCAGACCAGTCGCACCAGTTGAGTCGGGCCCTAGAATGTTACAATGTATAGGTCGAAGATGATGAGGATGATCCCAAAAACATTAATATTCCAAAAACAGAGGGGAGTCACGAGATGCACGGACCCACGATTGAGGACCCGAACATCACCGCGCTGCTAAAAATGAGACAAGTGAACATTGGTACGCAGGAGGAGCCGAAGTATGCAACGCTTGGGAACTATTGGGATGATGCCATGGTGGATAGGGTTGTCGAGTTACTTTGTGGATATTAGGATTTATTCCCAACCAAAATCATGGAGTTAAAAGGAATCCTCGGTGACCTAGGAATGATGATGATAACTCTGATGTCGAATGTGAAGCCATTCAAGCAGCATTATCGGTTGAATCCAAAATATAAAGCAAAGATCCATGAATAATTGGATAAAATGCTTGCAACAGGAATAATTGAACCAATAGAGGAACTCGACTGGGTTAAGTCCTATGGTTGTATAGGAGAAAAAATAGAAGGGAGAAATATGCATCTGTGTGGATCTCAGGAAGCTCAACGATGCATGTGTTAACAATCCATTCCCAACGCCATTTACATATGAAGTCCTGGAAAATGTTTGGGGACAGGAAGCCTACTCCTTTATGGATGGTTTCTCAGGGTACCACCAGATCAATATTGTGCTGGAGGATAGGAGTAAAACAACTTTCGCTACCGAATGGGGTTGTTTTTAGTATACGGTGATGCCCTTTGGACTAAAGAACAAGCCAACGATATTCTCGCATGTTGTGGTAGCTGCATTCAAGGAATTTATACATAAGTTCTTAGAGGTATATCTTGATGATTGGACTGTATTTGGGCTAGTTAAGAAACATACCACAAGCTTACGGTTGATCCTAGCTACTTGCTGACGGTACCAGATTGCACTAAATATAAAGAAGTGTACTTTCCTCATCCCCTTCAGGAACTTGTTCGGCCATGTGGTCTGCAAGCAAGGCCTGATGGTAGACCTGGCAAAGATTGGTTATACTCAATTTGCAAGTGCCACAAACAGTCGAGTAGCTGCGCGCCACACTAGGACATACTGGTTACTATCGAAAGTTCATCAAGAGCTACATGCAGATTATGGCACCGATGGAATAGTTGTTGAAAAAGGATGCTACTTATTGCTAGAATGAGGAATGTAACAAAATTCTGGAAATGCTCAAGGAAAAGATGGCATCAGCTCCTATATTGGTCTTTCCAAAATGGGACATCGAATTTCATGTGCATGTTGATGTGTTGTGTATCACGTTGGGCGTGGTACTCACATAGGAAGGAGTGGAAGGAATTAATCACCCAATCGCGTTCGCAACTCGACGATTGTCCAAAGCTGAGAAGAACTAATCCACTACTGAGTGTGAGGGATTGGCAATGGTATACACACTCTAGAAATACCGCCACTACCTACTTAGAGGACACTTTAATATGTATACTGATCACTCTAAGCTAAAATACCTAGTGAATAAGCCTGTATTAGGGGGGCACATTTTTAGATGGTTTTTATTGTTTCAGGAATATTATTTTGAAGTCATTATAAAGCCAGGGTGTCTAAACCCAGGCCCAGATCACCTGTCCTGAACTAAGAATGGTGAAGAACCCACAAACCCAGAGGAGGGACTACCTGATGCACAGCTTTACGCAGTATGTGTCATGGATGGACATTTTGAGGATATAATCCACTTATTAACCACAAGAATCGCGCTTAAGGGGTATTCGATTCAGCAGAAGAAAGAACTAGTGATACGCATAATAGACTTTACTGTTATTGCAGAGCACCTCTACAAAATGGGAAACGATGAAATATTACGCAGATATGTACCGGAATTTGAGTGAGGAAAGATCCTTGCCAAAGCACATGGGGGAGTTGTAGGAGGACATTATGTAGTACACGCCGCATAGAAGACTCTTCGAGCAGGACTATGGTGGCCAACTCTGCATCAAGACTCAAAAGTGTATTGTAGGGCTTGCGACATATGTCAATGGATGGGGAAACCATCGCAGAGGGATGAGATGTCGCTCAAGCCACAAATGATGTTGCAACCATTTAAGAAATGGGCAATTGACTTTGTAGGGCCTATCACACCTCCAGGAAAGATGGGGGCATGCTATGTCATCACCACGATAGAGTACTTGACCCGATGGGTGGAAGTACAGCCGGTTAAGGACTGTCCTAGCGCTACAGCTGCAAAAATTTTGTTCGAAAATGTGTTAACACAATTGGATGTTCAAAAATTCTAATGAGCGACCTTAGAACACACTTCCTAAATGAGACTATATTTGCGCTCACTAAGGAGTTCCAGATATATCATCAACAAAGCACACCGTACCATCTGTAGAGCCTCTAACCTACACCTCATCATCTACTATTATCTATTGTTTTTCATCACCTATCTCTCTCTTTCACCTCATTTTCCATGAAAAACTACCCAGATCATTACATTAGATGTCATTAAGCATGATCAAGTGAGCTTTGCTAATGTGTGACTGTTTTGTTTAGATTTTGACATATTTACAGGCATTCCGCAGCTCTCTGCCGATTCCGCAGCTATCTGATGATCGATTTCCGCAGCCCTTTTTGTTGTTCTCAAGGTTCCACGTGCCATTTCGCCAAACGAGCCACATGGGTACTTAGGTATCAAGGTGCTCGAGGTTCCTGTGCCATTTGTTCAATCATCCACGTCATTTGTACCTCCGGTCAAACAGGGGCAAGATCCGGTCAACGAAGGCAGCTTAACGGTGATGCGTAAGTTGTTGGGTCACGTCAGCTCAGACAGTGACTTGCCCGTGTTACGCAGGATGTGGGGGACATAATCCAACTCTGGATTCAATGCCCATGACGTCCAGGACCTCCAGCTCACCCACGCAGGCTCATGACGTGCTATTGTAGCTTTTATTACACATGACAGTTTGTTTATTTTTAGTTTTAATAGCATGCATAGGCTATCCTTCGGATGCCTATAAATACTTGCGTCTGCGTACGCTTATGTTAACTTTTATTTGCTGTATTTTTATGAACTTGCTGTAATTTTTGAGCATTCCCAAGACTCTATTTTTATAGTGCTGTTCTAGCACTCTTAACTGTGAATTTCTGCACATGGAGTAATAGAAACAGTGTTGTTTTGGAGCTTTCAACACTTTGAGTCTTCTTTGGGTTATGTGAATGGAGGGCCCCTGTTCATATTAGCCTTGTATAGTATTTTCATGTTCAGCATTTTCTTTTCTTGATCTATGTACAGCATAATTCACTTCATTTTAATTCATTTTGAATCCTTTCTTTTAAGCTGATCAGCATTGCTCTTTTGCAGGTTTTTGACCCGGGATTATTTGTGTGTTTATGTGTTTGCTTTGTATCTAATGGTAGTTTCAGTTGGCAGATTCAAAGTTGTTGTCTTTTACTTTATTTCCATAACTAGTTTTTAGTTTTATTTCTCAAAACTGTCTGCTAACATTTGAATGATCTCTTACTATAAATTGCTTATCTTTTAGAGATCAGAATACTAATCACTTGCAGCTAGCTTTGGGTGCTTTCTAGACTAATCCTTAGCTACTTTCTAATCGTGCTTTACACAGTACTATGTGATATAGGCAGAGAGTTAAAAAGAGAAAAATATTATCACTAGTCTTTAAAGTAGAATTTCTCATTTTCATCATTTATTAGACTTACTTTTAGCTACTTCTTAATCGTGTCTTACACAGTACTATGTGTTAGAGGCAGAGATTTAGGAAGAGATAAACATTATCATTGGTCTTTTAAGTGATTTTCTTATTTTTGCAGCAGCATGAATGGTGTCTAATACCATTAGAAAGTGGTTCTTTGCTTTCAGTTTATTTTAATATTTCCTTCAAAGTATTCCTTTTCAGCAATTAGTTAGGAATCACTAATCACACACCCTCACTCATTTAGAATTCACTCCACACACACCATCACTCATTTGTTTATAAATACATCACTTCATCTTAGGAAGATAAAATAATCACAAATAACACCCCCAAACGACAAAAAGCTTTAAGAGGTTGCTTAAGTACATATAGTACACCTTCACTTCATCAGCTTACGAGCCCCGGGTTGACAATTAATGATATCAATTTAGGAATACTAAATTGACCAAACATTTTGGCGCCGTTGCCGGGGAAGTGAAATTAAGTAGCCATATTCCTAAAAAAAAACAACAACATAAGATTTCAAGGAAAGAAGTTTATAATCTATCAAAGTATGCTCTCCTCTTGCACTGCAAAGTGATCTGGAGGATCAGAAAAGAGAAAGTTATTGATTTAATAGTTCTTAAGTATGCTCTCTTCTTGCACCTAGAGTGAACTGGAAGATCAGAAAAAGAACTATTAACTTGACTTGAAGAAAATAATAAAAATGACATGCATAGAGCTAGAGATTCTAGAGGAAGCTTTTTAGCTAGAGCTCGAAGTTCAATTTTTACAAGTCCATCTGCTCCAAGGGATAGACAAGAGACACCTCCCTTATCTCCAACCGACACTCCTAGTCCTAGAATTCTTGGAATTCAAGAGCCAAGAGTTGACTCTCCTACACCTTCTATTGAATTTGAACTAGGAGGAGACTCTTCCCTTTCTCCTATAGAAAGACCAATTGTAATTGAGGAAGTAGAATCATCTGAGGAAGAAGGAGAAATCTCTTCTCATTCACCTTTTGTAGAAGAACTAGAAGATTTTGAAATCTCTAGGAGAACCATCATGGCAGAGGAAGAAGTAGGTGGTAGAGGTAGAGGTAGAGGAGGAAGAGGAGCAAACCATGGAGGAGGTAGAGGTCCCATTGGAGGAGGAAATAGAGATGGCAATAACTCATTTCGGTTCCCTATCATTGATGAGGAATCCAGAGCCACCATGAAAAACATATCACCATCTGTCCTCCCTAACTTCCATGGGTTAAGATCTGAAGACCCTGAAACATTCTTATTTGAGTTTGAAGTGGTGTGTCAAACTTATGACTATCTGGATGACTCCCAGAAACTCAAATTGTTCCCTTCAACACTAAAGGATCAAGCTTTGAAATGGTTCATGGGGTTAGGTACTCAATCCATTAGGAACTGGGATGAAATGAAACAAACCTTTTTGGATAGGTATTTGGACTATTGTATGCCTACTAATCACAAGGACAAGGTTTTTAAAATGATACAAAAAGAAGATGAGAGCTTAGAAGATTTACTTGAAAGATTCCAATATAACTTGAAAAGAGCAAAAATGAGTACCTTGGATGATGAGACCTTAAAAGCCCTCTTATTAAAAGCCATTATGGATGAATGGATAGATATCTTAAATATGATGGGGAAAGGAGATATTTCTCAACTACCACTCAGTGATATAGCAGAACTTTGTATCCATCTCTCAAGGGGCAAATCAAAAACTCAAAAAGGGCCTAGAGATCCTTCTCTCTTAAGGGCAAATAAATCTGCAACAGGATGTGAGTAGGGCTGAAATCGGCAGTATGCTTGATGAATTTAAGACTGATATCCTAGGGAATCTTAGTGAGCAACTAGATACCCTTAAGATCCATAATAAACAAAAATCAGAAACTGAGGCCTTAGCCATCTTTTGTTCAAAGTGTAGAAAAAAACATGCTCTAAGGGAATGTCCCTTGGAAGCACAAGTTGTGGAAACATGTGTAATTTTCTCAGAAACTCATGAGACCAAGGATTGTCCTTCAATTCCTGGCCTCAAAGCAGTCTTTCAAGAAGATCCAAGTACGCTTGAATCTCTTTGTTTTATTGCAAGGAGACCTTGGCAAGGACAACAGAATCAAGGGTTTAATAACTCTATGAATTCTCAATCCCAACCAAATTGGAATCCTTGGCAACAAACTTGGCCTCAAACTCAAAATGCTTTTCAAGCATGGTTGCAAAGCATGCAAAATCCTTATGGGAGATTTGCCCAATTCTATCAATATCCTCCATCCTTTCAGAATCAGCAAGCTCCCCAATTTCCAAATCAAAATCAATAGCTATCATTGCCATACCCTCAACAACAACAACCACCTCAACAAAATCAAAATTCTCAACTCTCCCAGCAGAAGTCAAATCAACTTCCCTCTCAGCCATTACCCAATCCAAATAATAGGAATCCTCAAAATGCTTATATGATGGAAGGTCAACCATTCCCCACCTATATGGTTGTTCCTCTCAATGAAGTACAACTTAGATCAGGTAGAATCCTAGATCAACCTTCCACAAGTATTCAACCACCAAGCATTTCTGAGGAAGAATCTTTCAAAGTCAATAAGGGTTCAGAAGTGTCCCTTCCAAACCCAAACCTTCAAGAAAAAGAATCAACTCACATGGTTGAGCAACCTTCATCTTCAACTACACCTCCTTTCCCTGAAATATTGCAAATTGACAAAGGAGTGGAGAAGCAAATTTGGTTGCCTGACTATAGCTTTCTACATGAATTGAAAAATGTCTGTATCAAGATCCCCTTGTTACAAGCCATTAAGGAAATTCCCATTCTAGCAAAGACAATAAAGGAGTTGAGTTTGAAGAAAACAGGAAAAAGAACCAAAGATACCAAAAGGATACATCTAGTTGGAAAAATTGCAGACATAATGATGGGTAAGATTACCATGCAAAAATATGTGGATCCTGGTAGCCCTATTGTCAAAACTCATATTAATGGGGTTGAAATCCCAAATACTTTGATTGACTTAGGAGCTGCGATCAACATTATGAGTAGACAGACCATGGATCAGTTAAAGCTTCCTAACCTTCTCTTTACACCTACTTTGCTGCAACTTGCAGATCGTTCAATCATTAAACCTGATGGTGTATTGGAAGACATTCCAGTCTCTCTAGATTCTTGGGAATATCCAGTTGATTTTATGATTTTAACCCCCAAGAACAATCTAGGAGGACATCCTCTTATTTTAGGAAGACCTT